>WSYH01015578.1:0-14062 GCA_036426205.1 Ascaphus truei | reverse complement strand
AAGGCAAACAAGATCTTATCTTGCATCAAACGGGCAATGGATGGAAGAGAAGTAAACATAATTATGCCCTTTTACAATGCATTAGTAAGACCACACCTTGAATATGGAGTTCAATTTTGGGCACCAATCTTAAGAAAATATATTATGGAACTAGAGAGAGTGCAGAGAAGAGCCACCAAATTAATAAAGGGGATGGACATTCTAACTTATGAGGAGAGGCTAGCTAAATTAGATTTATTTACATTAGAAAAGAGGCGTCTAAGAGGGGATATGATAACTATATACAAATATATTCAGGGACAATACAAGGAGCTTTCAAAAGAACTGTTTATTCCACGGGCAGTACAAAGGACTCGGGGCCATGCCTTAAGGTTGGAGGAAAGGAAATTTCACCAACAACAAAGGAAAGGGTTCTTTACAGTAAGGGCAGTTAAAATGTGGAATTCATTACCCATGGAGACTGTGATGGCAGATACAATAGATTTGTTCAAAAAAAGGTTGGACATCTTTTTAGATGGGAAAGGTATACATGGATATACCAAATAAGTATACATGGGAAGGATGTTGATCCAGGGATTAATCCGATTGCCAATTCTTGGAGTCAGGAAGGAATTAATTTTTCCCCTTAATGAGTTTCTGGTTTGCCTTCCTCTGGATCAATAAGTAAGTATAGATATAGAATAAAGTATCTGTTGTCTAAATTTAGCATAGGTTGAACTTGATGGACGTACAGTAGAGGCAACGTTTATTCTAACATTTGCTGTAAACTAGCCGGATTACATTCTGGGTATGTGCTGGGTATGTGCTGGGTATGTTCTGGGCTAGTTTGAGGCACGTTTAAGGCATTTCTGCATTGACTAACGACCCATAGGATTAACAAAGCAGGGATCCCTGGCAGTCCAATTCAGTTTGAATGGGACTGCCAGGGACCCCCGATGTTAATCTGATAGGCCATTAATCAATGCAGAAATTCTGGGGCTAGTTTAAGGCACGTTTAAAGCATGTATTCAGAATGTACCTGGGTGTTTCCTGGGTCTTTTGGGGAATTGCCACTGGTTTTTGTTAGAATAAGAGTTGCTTCTACTGTACGTCTTTTTTCAACCTTATCTACTATGTAACTATGTACCATCACATTAATGCTATTCTGGTAATGAACCTGGTATGTATCTCAACTTTGTTCTTTCTCGTGGCCCCATGAAAATGTTACTCACTATCCACTACAAACTCCTCCCTCCTGGCCCACACCCAAAATCACCATACACCCTAGACTACTCAAAAGCCTTGCACTATCTACTGAACGTTGATGGAGAACTCTAAAAACCAGCACACCAACCACCGCACACTCTAATGGCAGACACCACAAATGTACAACTTGCAAACAACTACTCAAATTTCTACTCATACTATAACTCTCTTTAGAAGGTGATATTGAACCGAACCCAGGTCCTCCCATTTAAGCTCTTTCCCATACCCCTGAGAATGCCATCTTTAAATTCCAAAAAGGTCTGTCGCCCACATAAATATCCGGAGCCTGCTGCCCAAACTGGATGAAATATGAAGAAAGCACCTGTACCGATGAGGTGAAACGCGTTAGAGGTGCAGGGGCATGCTTCCCCTCCTCCTCTTTTTATCCATGTTTCAATAAAGGATTTCGTGTACAGCACAGTCCAGCCTCAGCATTTTTCTTCCTGCATCGTAGTGCCCGCGGATCTACCTCTCCTCATCGGTACAGGTGCTTTCTACATTGTCTACATCAGCAAAGGAGCACACAGAGCCTGTTTTCCATGGAACTTTGTGAGTACATCGCTGCCATATGAGAGCTGCCCCAGGCACATAGTTTCAATATTGTTCAGGGAGACATGAGAGGTATGGGGGGGTTTTAGGACTTCCCCCATACAACTCTCTACATTCCTGCTGGACCGTGTGCCATCTAGGGGTTAATGCCTACAGCATCAAGCATGCATCTATAATATCATGTGATCCGGTTTAATAGCAGAAAGACATTTATAATTTTCTATCAGTGGGTTAACAAAAAAGCTCTGTAGCACTGGCTGATTGGGGCCTCCACCCCAATATTTTTGTTCTCTGGATGAACTATGAACATGGTGCTAGACTGGATTCTCTCATCAAATCCCAGCAGAATCCAATGCTCTGTCATCCTTCATGACATTTTCAGTGACCATGCAATAGTGTATTGTGTAAGGAAAATTAAACCACCCCAATCAAGCCCTAAATGTCTCCTCACTAGAACATTTAGAAACTTTAACCCACAAGAGTTTATGGCTGACCATACCAACTGCCCTTGGCACAGAACCAATTTAATTCCCGACCCCGATTCTGTGCTCGACTATTTCCAATCCGAGTTCTTAAAGCTATGTGATACCCATGCTCCACTACGCAGAATAAGGGGATGGGGGGGCCCACCTTCCATGGGTTACAACTGACCTTATAGCACTCTACCTGTTCAGGGTTGCCTTGTGGAAAAGCTACAAAGTATCTGGAACTACCAAGGATCTCAATCACTACAGATGCCTGCGAAACATGTGCACAAGGCAAACAAGGCATGCAAAAGCACAATTACGCTTACAATCTCCTCCAGAATACATCAAACCCAGCTAACTTCTGGAAGGTTATCAACAACATATTCCAGCCTTCTAAGCATCAAAAACCAAATAATATCACTAAAGGGGATATTAGTCTCACAAACCCCACTGACATTGCAAATGCATTCAATGACTACTTTGTGGGGTGTGCCACTAACTTATTAGCCAAACGCAACCCAAACCACAAACATGAATCTCATCCTGGGAGTACCCATATAGCCCCACCCCCTCCCAACACTGCCCACAATTTTCAAGTTGGCCCAGTATCCGAAGAGGAGATTACACAAGCGCTCATTAACTTAAAACTAAGCAGCCAATGTGGACCTGACTTACTACAATCTAAGTTTCTAAGACTTGGTGCCCAGCCATTGTCAAACAAATTGTTTCCATAGTCAACTCTATTCTGTCTGCAGGCCATATCCCTAAGACCTGGAAAACTGCCAGAGTTGTCCCAATCTTCAAAAGTAGGGACAAAAACATTGTCTCAAACTACATGCCAATCTGTCTTCTCCCAATACTATCCAAAGTCATGGGAAAATATGTTCACTCCCAATGAAGCGATAACTATGCCAAAGTAAATTTTCCTAGCCAATTCCAATCTGGCTTTCGCCCCAAACACTCCACCGTAACTACCCTGCTAAAAGTTTGCAATGAAATCCAGTGTGGAATGGAATGGGGACAACTCACTAGTGCAATTTTCCTAGATTTTGCAAAGACTTTTGATACTGTTGATCATGCTATCCTGCTTAACAAACTCCAGTGCTCTGGAATAGGGAAGCATATTTTCAACTGGTTTCAGTCCTACCTATCAGATAGATCCCAACATGTGTCCATCTCAGGCTCTAACTCCAACCCTTTGGATATCACCTGTGGTGTCCCACAAGGCTCTGTGATGGGGCTCCTACTCTTCTCAGTGTTCATCAATGATCTTCCCACAGCTTGTAAGGATGATTGAATACACATGTACAGTATGCAGATGACACAATCCTATATGCACATACATTTAGGAAAAAATATAATAACTGCACCAACCGTAATTAAATGGAGCTTCCAGTGACTGAGCTCCAGATCAGAACCAACGCTAACACCACCCTAACTTCTGTTACTAGTTTTAAATACCTGGGCATATGTTTTGACTCCCACTTAACATTCGGGATGCATATTGATACCCTGACATCCAAAATCTATGCTAAACTAGGTGTACTTTACAGGAAAAAATCCTCCCTAAGCCTGCTGGTCAGAAAGCCTATCGCACAGCAGATGCTAATGCCAAATATCGACTATGGAGACATAGTATATGGCCCAGCACCCCAAACCCACCTTAGCACACTACACCCTCTACAATTCAATATGCTGTTTTGTTCTCCAATGCAACTAAAACACACCACTGCAAAATGGTCAAAGAACTAGAATTCTCATCACTTTAGTCTAGGTGCAAAGTTCATCTTTCCTGTATTGCCTTCAAATACTTTCTGGGTAAGCTACACATCTATCTGAACAAGCTCCTCACCCCTACCACATGCAGCACTTATCATCTGAGATCTGACTCCAAAAGACTGTTCATGATTCCAAGGCTCAATAAAGTATCTGGCTGCTCCTCCTTCTCTTACCGTGCACCCCAAAACTGGAACAACCTACCGGAGACTCTTACATCCACCACCCGTTTAAGTTCTTTCAAAACCAAGCTGTCTCACATTTTAATCTGGTCTGTAACTTTTACATACGCCCATAATATATATTATCTTTAACTGTGCATGCAATGTTTTGTATATAATGTATACCCTGTTCACTTATGTAACTGTATTTGTAACCATGTATTATTTGTAATTTTAACTCTATGCCCAGGACATACTTGAAAACTAGAGGTAACTCAATGTATTACTGTACTTCCTGGTAAAACATTTTATAAATAAAAAATATTCTGATATTAACAGGAGACCTATTACACGATGAAAGTTTTGATAATAAAAGTTTGTTAAGAGGCATATCAAGCGGACAATTTTAACGTCTTAGTCGAAATTGCTCCACCATGGTTGATTTTGAAAAAAGGTCTGTGGAGCTTTTTGAAAGATTCAAAGTCAGGGGGTAAAATTCTCGGACCCTTAATGAGGCTTATCAAAGCACTAAATCTGAATCAAGGGAAAATCTGATCAAATCCGATCCACATACAGTTGTGTGAAAAAGAAAGTACACCCTCTTTGAATTCTATGGGTTTACATATCAGGACATAATAACAATCATTTGTTCCTTAACAGGTCTTAAAATTAGGTAAATACAACCTCAGATGAACAACAACACATGACATATTACACTGTGTCATGATTTATTTAACACAAATAAAGCCAAAATGGAGTCGCTATGTGTGAAAAAATAAGTACAGGTGCTGTTAATCAAATGCCCTTGATTAATTGATCATCAGCACGTGTGACCACCTCTATAAAAGCCGAAGTTTTAGCAGTTTGCTGGTATGAAGCATTCAGGTGTTTGTTAACACAATGCCAAGGAGGAAAGACATCAGAAATGATCTTAGAGAAGCAATTGTTGCTGCCCATCAATCTGGGAAGGGTCATTAGTCCATTTCCAAACAATTTAAAGTACATCATTCAACAGTGAGAAAGATTATTCAAAAGTGGAAAACTATCAAGACAGTTGCCAATCTTCCCAGGAGTAGACGTCCCAGCAAATTCACCCCAAGGTCAGACCATGCAATGCTCAGAGAAATTGCAAAAACCCCAAGAGTTACATCTCAGACTCTACAGACCTCAGTTAGCATGTTAAATGTTAAAGTTCATGACAGTACAATTAAAAAAAGACTGAACAAGTATGGTTTGTTAGGAAGGGTTGCCAGGAGAAAGCCTCTTCTATCTAAAAAGAACATGGCTGCACAGCTTAGGTTTGTAAAGTTGCATCTGAACAAACCACAAGACTTCTGGAAGAATGTCCTTTGGACTGACGAGGCCAAAGGGGAGATGTTTGGCTATAATGCACAGCGCCACGTTTGGCGAAAACCAAACACAGCATATCAGACAAACACCTCATACCAGCTGTCAAGCACGGTGGTGGAGGGGTGATAATTTGGGCTTGTTTTGCCCATATTACAGCCACAGGAACTGGGAACCTTGCAGTCATTGAGTCGACCATGAACTCTTCAGTATACGAAAGTATTCTAGAGTCAAATGTGAGGCCATCTGTCCGACAGCTAAAGCTTGGCTGAAAATGGGTCAAGCAGCAGAACAATGATCCCAAGCACATCAGCAAATCTACCATAGAATGGCTGAAAAAGAAAAGAATCAAGGTGTTGCAATGGCGCAGTCAAAGTCCAGACCACAACCCGATTGAAATGCTATGGCTGGACCTTAAGAGAGCTGTGCATAAACAAATGCCCACAAACCTCAATGAACTGAAGCAACGTTATAAAGAAGAGTGGGCCAAAATTCCTCCACAGCGATGTGGGAGACTGATAAAGTCATACAAAAAACGATTACTTCAAGCTATTGCTGCTAAAGGTGGTTCTATAAGCTATTGAATCGTAGGGTACACTTAGATTTTCACACATGGCTTCTCCATTTTGGCTTTATTTTTGTTAAATCATGACACGTGTAATATGTCATGTGTTGTTATGCATCTGAGGTTGTATTTACCTAATTTTAAGACCTGCTAAGGAACAGATGATTGTTATTATGTCCTGATATGTAAAACCATAGAATTCAAAGATTGTGTACTTTCTTTTTCACACAACTGTACATATTTAAACAGAAGGAAGAAAAAAAACTATGTATGGTAGTGATGATCAGAACAATGTTCAGGATCTTCCTTTCTTTATTACAATTTATTTATTTTAATTTACAATTTAATTTATTATTGTAATGCTTTTTCCCCCACCCTATGGGAAATGTGGCGGCTACTGAGTGTGTGGTGCTTTATCTGTGGCTCACAGGAGGCCTTAACCTCCTCTGCTGGGATCCCAGGGTGTACCTGATCCATCTGGTGAGAGCGCCTCCACCTGTGAGGGATCCTGACAGCGCCGGATAACCCCTTCACAGGACCCAATGCAATAAGATCACCCACTTGTATTTAATAACAGTTTAATGAACACAGGTACTACTAGATATATCATTAACCCACATACAATATAGGCCTTGCACGACCGTAGCCCCTCCGTGCCCTCCAACCGTATTGTCCACCCTGATGGGATTTCCCCAAAGTACTTAGGGGCCCTTGGGCACCCAACCTCCCTGGTGTCCATAAGAGCCAACCCACCCAATGTGTGAGACAGCGTGCCCACAGTAACTGAAAGTGTTATAGTTGGTGCACGTTGTGAGGTATCTGCCCAGGTGCTCCAGCACCCGGTTATGGCCGAAAAGGGATCCACTGATCCAGCGACGTCGATGCCAGCGAAGCCTCCATCTCTGCGTGGGGTGAACTCCGGTAGGAGGGTGTCACCTTTGATAATCTATGATAGTGCGGTGGTGGTCCTGCCCCAGACCACAGTCTGCAAATCGCTGTGCGGCATCTTCAAATGGCACTATACACTAACTGTATACAGCTACAGGGGAAATGTCCCTAGCTAAGGATTTCCCTGTAGCAGCCACAATCCGATTAGGTGAGTGGGGCCTATTTTGGACCTAAGGGTTAATCTGGCCTAGTCTGGATGCCACTGACACCCAGACCCTACATTCCCTTTCTCTGTCCTGTCTCCAACTCTAGTCACACTAACTGCCAGTTCCCCTAATTCTTAATGCCATGCATCTCTCAGCCCTATTGGTTGCCTTGCAACATGTGGTCTGCAGCCCCTGAGGCTGCTGGGACTTGTTGTTCCCCTGCTGTGTAACACTCCTAATGGCCGCTGCTGGCGCTTGCTACTGCGCATCCCCCCGCACTCTCCCCAGCCTCCGCTGCCTATGGAAAGGTAAGGGGACAAACGGAACCAGAAGGACCCAGGCTATACCAGGTTTAGCAGCCAAGCAAATATTATAAAATCAATTGTCAAAGAGATGGTCGCAGTAGATCCCAAATTTGTATTTCAAAAATCAGAAACGTTGGCAAATATCATATCACCTAGTATGCCAAGATCACCTAAAACGCACAAAGAATTGTTTCCTAATTTGCTTAGCTGCTTTCCCTCTGGCAAATGCAAAATGTGCAAATTTGTACAGAAAACAAAAACTTTTTGTAAAAAAGAAGGAAGTAAGATGTTTAATATTCTATCTTGTATAACTTGCAACACCGATCATGTCATATATATGCTTATCTGCGGTTGTGATAAGCATTATGTTGGCTTAACTACAAGACCATTTAAACAGAGTGTTGGAACATATGAGATTAATAACCAAGAAAGATCAAACACACCCGATGTCTAAGCATTTTAGCACCTGTCAACAAGGGAGTCTGAGCAATTTCAAATGTGTGGCATTAGAACATGTTAAACCACATATACGGCGAGGAGATAGGACTAATGCCTTATATACTGTAAAAGAGAGGCCTATTGCATATTTTCACTTGATACTTCTATACCCAAAGGTCTCAATACTGAATGGGACTTGAAATATTTTCTATAGAAAAAGCATGTGGCTTAAGATCAGCATGTTCCATTCTGTATTATATTACTTATAGATTAACTTAATATCTATAAATGTACATCTATTAAAATAAATATATTATAAATAATTTATATATTATCTTATTCTCCTCTGATTTAGGATGTCCTGTCTCTCTCCCCCCCATCTTTTCAAAGAAAATGCTCACTCAGTAAAGTATATCTTAAATAAGTATATCAAAAAAGAGACATGATCCCAAAATTTTATAAACTAGACAAGATGTGTTCTTTATTCATACAGTACACATACATTTGGTTAACATAATTGTGTATTTCAAATTGAGATCTCATGTGTGACAACACATATTTTTTATATGTTTTTTCAACAATTTTTTTATGATCTAGTTGATGGTAAACAAAATGTGTTCAGGTAATTTTGTTTTGCATTTTTTCCCACTTTGACTGCCTGAGATAAGATTCTAAATATATAAACACATCACTGTTACTGGTCATTCACTAGGATATGCTGTTTCATTGCAGCTTACATCTAAATGTGGGTTGCAGGATCTCTCAAGTGTATAGCGAGTGATCACCACAAACAGGACAGGACCGCAGGGCTGAGGTGGAGATGTTGGAGTACACCTACCAACAACTGTGCAACCGCGTCCGGATTGCAGTGTCGTAGCTGGGTCAGGGTAGGAGAGATCAGATTAGTCGTGATACTCACCATGGTCTAGGATTGGAGAAGTTGGATGGTTGTTGTGCGTTGCCGGGGTCCAGGAGTAGAGAGGTCAGAATGGTTGTTGTGCATAGCCGGGGTCCAGGGGTCAGAGAAGGTAGAAGTCCTGCTGTCTGAGCATATAAAGCACAGGGAGCCAATGGTAAGGCTGCAGGAAGTGAGTCATCACACATAGACTGTGTACTGATAGACAGGGCACGGAGTGTATCCCAGCTGTGGAGTAATGAAGGGAGTTAGCATTAACCCCTCGAGTGCCCCAGATATTGCAGTGCTGACATGAAGTCGGAATAGCAACGTTCTTCGTTGCATCACACTTCGCGGGAGCGGAGCCTCGGTCCGTGCCGGCAGGAGTACTGCGGCGGTCACGTGAGATGCGTCATGGGACGTTTCAAAGGAGCGGAACCGAGATCCAATCCTCACAGTACCTCCCCTTTCAGGGGCAACCTCCGGGATTCCAAGGGATGGTTTGGTGGGAAACTTGTGGTGAAAGGCCCGAACGAGCCTTGGAGCATGGAGTTGGTCCCTAGTAATCAACTAACGTTCCTCTGGACTGAAGCCCCTCCAATACATTTTGCCCCGGATTCTAGTTAGCTGCCTCACGGCGATGCCGTTCAGCCAGCTTCTTCTGCATGGAGATTGCTGGTACCCCGGATCCAGGTCCTGCAGTTGGAAGAGCTGAGGGATGGAAGCCATAGTTAGAAAAGAATGGTGATTCTTGAGTCGACTCATTACGCAGATTGTTATGGGAGAATTCGGCACACGGCAAGAGATCTACCCAGTTGTCTTGGGTATCGGAAATGAAGCAGCGGATGAACTGTTTCAGTGATTGATTCATCTGCTCCATCTGACCAGTAGTCTGAGGATGATAGCCGGAAGAAAAGTGAAGGGAGATCCTTAATTGTTTGCAGAAGTCCCGCCAGAACTTTGAGATGAATTGTGAGCCTCAATCTGACACAATGACTTGGGGTACCCCATGAAGGCGGAACACCTCCTTGAAAAAGATTTCGGATAATTTGAGGGCATTGGGTAGACCTTTGAGGGGAATGAAATGGGCCTGCTTAGAGAATCAGTTGACCACCACCAGGATGGTGTTCCTAACTTTGTATAAAAGTAGTTCCACGAGGAAGTCAATGGAAAGATGAGTCCGTGGATGATCCAGAATTGGAAGGGGTTGTAGCAACCCTGTGGAGGTCTGTTACGGGGACTTTTGTTTTGCGCACAAGTGGTACATGTGGTGACAAATTTCTTTATATCTTTGCACATCCCTGGCCACCAAAATGACCTCTCCAGAGATCAATAGTTCTCCTTGTACCTGGATGACCAGAACTTTTCGATATATGAATACATTCCAAAACCTTGCGGTGAAGAGATGTCCCTCTGGAACATCGAGACCCTCCGGAATATCAGACTGACCTTTCGTGATGTCCTCTATAGCATCAAATGTGTTGACAGAGATGATACATGATGGGAAAGTATGGTTTCCTGTTGGTCCTCAGCCCTTTCTTCTAAAATAAATTGATGGGAGGGGGCATCTGCCTTCATGTTTTTAGAGTCAGGTAGATAGGAAATAATTAAATTGAAGCGAGAGAAGAAGAGGGACCATCGAACGGCGTGCGCCTTCAATGTAGAGCAGATTCTTATCATCTGTCAGAATAGTTACAGGGTTTTCTGTGCCTCGAGCAAATGCCTCAACTCCTCCAATGCCATCCTGATGGCCAGCAGTTCGCAATTGTCCACGTTGTAATTCTGTTCGACAGGCAATTTTTTTTTTAAAGAACGCACAAGGGTGTAGCTTGGCTTGTGAGGTTTACCTTTGGGACAAGATAACCCCGGCCCCAACATCTGAAGTGTTCACCTCGAGCATGAAGGGTAGTCCTGGATCAGGATGCAACAGCACGGGGCCGACACAAAGGCTGTTTTTAGCTTCTCGAATGCTTGAAGGGCTGCAGGAGACCAAAGTGTAAGGTCAGCTTCTGTGTCAACACCGTAATGGGTGCTACTACAGATGAAAAGTTTTGTATGAACCTTCGGTAGTAGTTTGCAAAGCCTACGAACCGTTGTATGGCCTTCAGGGTCGTAGGGCGGGGCCAATCCAAAACTGCTTTCACTTTGGCTGGATCCTTGGCAAGGCCAGTGTCAGAGATGATGTAGCCCAGAAAGAACGTCGTAGTCTGATGAAAGTGACACTTCTCCAATTTCGCGAATTAGTGTTCCTCCCGTAGTTGTTGGAGTACCTGTTTGACATGACCCGGGTGTTTACGTGCATGAGAAGGTATTCGTAATATCCATCCCGGGTGTTAAACGCTGTTTTCCACTCATCCCCCTGTCGGATCTTTATGATTGTAGGCTCCCCGTAAGTCCTGTTTGGTAAAGATGGTGGTAAAGTCTGTTTGGTAAAGTCTGTCAAAGAGTCTTGATTCTTGATTGTGATTTTATTAACTCCCCGATAATAAATACATGGTCTGAGGAATTGATCCTTTTTCTTTACAAAGAAGAACCTCGCACCAGCAGGAGATGAAGACTTCCAGATGAAGCCCCGTTCAGGTTCTCTTGGATATATTCCTTCATGGCCTTGGTCTCTGGAGGTGACAGTGGATAAGCACATCGTCGTGGAGGCAATGAGCCGGGTAGAAGGTCGATAGGGTAGTCGAATGATCGGTGGGGTGGAAACTCCTCAGATTGAGACTTGCTGAATACATCCAGAAATGCAGAGTAGATTTGAGTCAAATGAGAAGTTACCTGCTCTGGTACTGAAACACAAAAAAAAATGGGGGAGCACAGTATGAGGGATATTGCAATAAAGATGGCAAATATTAATTCCTCCTAGCTGGTGACCAGTGGGGTGAAATCACCCCGGTGGATTCCCTAGCTGGAAGATTGTGCTTGTACTGAAACCCCACATAGCCTTTGGATGGCACAGAGCAGTTCTGTAGGCAGTATGAACTCCATTGAAAAGGCTGTTCTTCTGTCCAGTCGATCTGAGGGTTAGGTAGTTCAAGCCATGGGAGGCCCAGTATGACGTCAACGGTAGGAGAAAAAATGACGTCAAATTGGATCCTTTCGGTATGGACCTCTCCTGTCTGTAGCTGGAAAGGGATAGTTTGAAGACAAAGGCGGGTTGTAAGGGTCGACCGTCACTCTCTTCAATCCCTATCGGTTGACTTTTATGTGGCAAAGGGATTTTGTTTCTTTCTGCTAACCTTTGGTCCATGAAATTTCCCCCTGACCCAGAGTTCAGAAAGTCCCGAGTTGTGCCCTTGAAGGTGTCACAGATTATAGGGTGATAGGTATCAAAACTGTAAAGTTGAAACGTGCGTAGGGTGAAGTTATGAACTACCAAAGGAGGCATTCATATCGGAGACTGCATCATTGGAGGCATTCATATTGGAGACTGCATCATTCAGCCCAGTGGATGCTGTATCGGCCGTGAAGCAGAAGCTGCAGCTGTTTGGAGTGCTGTCTGTCCAACTGACCCAGGCTGGTCTGAATACTCACCACAAAGACACTTATGTAAGTGCAATACTTTGTGTTGTTTTATAATAAAGCAATATTACACTATTTTTGCTTTTCTCCTTGTATATGTGGATTTCCCCTCCCCCCTTTGGAATATTGCCTGTGTTGATCTGGAATACCTGTCTGGATGCAATCAAAGTTGGCCACCTGTGTTGATTTGGAGTACCTGTCTGGATGTAACTAAAGTTGGTCACTTCTAATAACCACACTGCCTGAATATCACGTTAAACACGTGACTGTAAAATCTGCAGAGTCTACAAAACTCTACTGCTTCTGATTCCTGCATTTGATCTACATTGGAAAGGAGGATACATCTATCCCAGACTGCACATCTCAACACTTAACTATTGCTATGATGCCGCCTTTACTTTTTATATTTGCTATAACCTCACTTATTTTCAAATTATGCACTTCCTTCCACCAGTCTCCTTATGTCTCTAACTCTATTCATATATCTCCATCTCTCCTTTCTTCCCCACTTCTCAGTTCACATGAACTCCTTTCTTACCTGCGCCCTCTTTCACCCCACAGCTATACACCCTGCACTAAAACAAACCCCTATAAATCATCCTCACACATCCTCTTTCTATCCATGCTTCTCCTCCTTGCTTCTGGGGATATCTCTCCCAATCCTGGTCCCTGCCTTATCTCTACATGCTCTCGTCCTCACCTCCCACATGCAACTTCTACTCCTTCTGGTGTTAACCCCTCCAACCTCATACCCATCCCCTGCCACCCTTCCTCCTCTCTCCCTTTCTCCTGTGCCCTTTGGAATGCTCGCTCCCTCTCCAACAAGTTCCTCTCTGTGCATGACTTCTTTCTCTCTCACTCCCTGTTTCTCTTTGCTATAACTGAGACCTGGCTCACTCAGTCTGACTCTGCTCTGGAAGCTTCCCTCTCTTATGGTGGCCTTTCCTTCTCCCACACTCCGCGCCCTGATGGCAGGGGTGGAGGCGTGGGGCTCCTGCTCTCCTCTCTCTGCTGTTACCGAACCCTTCCTATTCCCCCCTCTCTTGCTTTTCCCTCCTTTTCCCACTGTCCAGATCTTCTCTCCTCTCCCTGTCCATGTGGCGGTCATCTATCGCCCACCTACCTCTACTCATCCCCCTTCTGCCTTTCTCTCTCACTTTGAATCCTGGCTCTCTTTCTTTCTCTCCTCAGACTCCCCTGTTCTTCTCCTTGGGGACAGCAAAATATGAGAAGTGAATCTCCTGATGGTGCTTCTAAATCCAGGATTGTGCAATGTTGGCCATAATGCCTGGGAGTCCGGGGTATGTTAATTGTGTAAGTGTATGAATGTGTGACAGGGTATATGGCTCACCATATAAAGCCTAACATGGACAGAGTAAACATAACCACTTTTAAAAGCGAAACCACATGGAAGCCCTTATATAAAGAAACTCCCAGTGCAATCACTATGTGGATAATCATATCCTGTATCATAGGCTGGAGCCCTGCACATACCCTATAGTCACAGTAGCTATAGAAAAATAGTAAATCACTCACTTATTAACCCCTTCTGCTCCATGACTGCGTGCATCCGTTCCGTTTTGTAGATGAAGTCTGTGTAGAAAGATGGTGGAGCACTGCAAAAAATTAGGGCTGGAGGCAGATCCATGAAAAGTAAAAATGCTTTATTCCAGATGCATGGTAGCAACAGCTACATTAAAA
>WSYH01015577.1:0-14062 GCA_036426205.1 Ascaphus truei | reverse complement strand
ATGAGGTTTAATACAGATAAATGTAAGGTTATGCATTTGGGATGCAAGAATAAAAAGGCGACTTACAAATTAAATGGAGATATATTGGGGGAATCCTTGATGGAGAAGGATTTAGGAGTGCTTGTAGACAGCATGCTTAGCAATAGTGCCCAATGTCATGCAGTAGCTGCAAAGGCAAACAAGATCTTATCTTGCATCAAACGGGCAATGGATGGAAGGGAAGTAAACATAATTATGCCCCTTTACAAAGCATTAGTAAGACCACACCTTGAATATGGAGTACAATTTTGGGCACCAATCCTTAGAAAAGACATTATGGAACTAGAGAGAGTGCAGAGAAGAGCCACCAAATTAATAAAGGGGATGGACATTCTAACTTTTGAGGAGAGGCTAGCTAAATTAGATTTATTTACATTAGAAAAGAGGCGTCTAAGAGGGGATATGATAACTATATACAAATATATTCAGGGACAATACAAGGCGCTTTCAAAAGAACTATTCATCCCACGGGCAGTACAAAGGACTCTGGGCCATCCCTTAAGGTTGGAGGAAAGGAAATTTCACCAGCAACAAAGGAAAGGGTTCTTTACAGTAAGGGCAGTTAAAATGTGGAATTCATTACCCATGGAGACTGTGATGGCAGATACAATAGATTTGTTCAAAAATAGTTTGGACATCTTTTTAGATGGGAAAGGTATACAGGGATATACCAAATAAGTATAGATGGGAAGGATGTTGATCCAGGGATTAATCCGACTGCCAATTCTTGGAGTCAGGAAGGAATTAATTTTTCCCCTTAATGGGGTTTTTTGTTTGCCTTCCTCTGGATCAATAAGTAAGTATAGATATAGAATAAAGTATCTGGTGTCTAAATTTAGCATAGGTTGAACTTGATGGACGTACGTCTTTTTTCAACCTCATCTACTATGTAACTATGTAACTATGTAACCTCTGATCTTCTAGGAACTGCTATTACCTCTTTTCCAGGTTGCGCTAACAGATATGTCAATGTCATCCTCCCATCTTCCTTCCTTTCAGTTGTATCTTAGTGTATTGATATCCCATGGGATCCATTGTGCCATGAAATGCCTTTGAATTGACTGTACAACCTCTGTACATTTAATGTAACCATGTATTGTTCATAACTGTGCCCAGGACATACTTGAAAATGAGCGATAACTCTCAATGTATTACTTCCCGGTAAAACCTTTTATAAATAAACCTGTCTGTCCCACTGCCCTTTTAATTTCTTCTACCTTGTGGTGTCACAGACACACGTTTGCTCCGGAACCCATTCATTCTTTTTCCTGTTGTTCCATTTGTTAAACATCACTTTGATCTTGCGGAGACTTGTATGGAGAGCCACCATCTTACTTGCTTTGGAGAGTTCTCTGGTTTGTTGCTGAGGGTCTTCTGGACAAAAATAACAATGTAATCTGCACATTGTAGGTGACTCAAGTATTCCTTTGTCTTCCCAGTTAAATGTCTTGAACGATTCTTAGTGTTGCTGAAAAACTTTGGTGACATGGTGTCTCCCTTGCTGAATTTTATCTTACTTGTATCTCCATGTAATCTAACAGCTGAGGTGGCATTCTGATAAATGTTACTTATAATATCAATGTGCTTTTCTTAACCATTTTTATTTTTTAATGCATTTAAACGGCTATGGTGTAGACACAATCAAATGGTTTTTTTAGTAACCAACGGAGCCTAAAATGAGTGGTAGATTGTATTTATTACTTTGGGAAATTACTTCTTCAAATTGGATGTGGTCTGTTGTGTTGTATCCACTAAGAAATTCCGCTTGTTCTCTAGGTTTGGCAGGGTCTGGTGCAGCTGATTAGTGTGTATTCGTAAAACATCTTTTAAATTATAGTTAGTATTGGACTGATTAATTTTGGTCTGTAGTTCTTGAGGTCTTCTGTCGCTCCTTTCTTATGGATGAGGATGGCATTGCTCCATTGTTCTAGAACGCTGATGTTCTTCAAGCAGCATTTAAAGCATATTTCAAGGACTGTCTACTTCTCCAGCTTCTTTCAAGATTTCAGTTGTAATTTCATCTACCTTGGGAGCCTTCTAATTTTCTATGGATTTTGTTTTGGCTACTTCTGGAAGGACTCGTGTTACAACATTGGTGCTTTCTTCTCACTCTTCATCTGCTTGATTATGCCCTGTAAAATCTGTGTTCTTTTACAATTTCTTGTTGGTCGCCAGCTCTCTATGATCAGTGCACTATCTTTACCACTTGGCTAACCAGTGGCCATCTTGGAAGAGCACAAGGCTTAAGATTACATTTACTACCAACCTACAGGGTCTCCTATGATGGAACCACTGATGTCTTCACCTGAAGACCTGTGTTTTGAGGCATTTGTTGGAATAAATGGGGCACACGCAGAATTGCTGCTTTAATGCAACTATTTTAATAATCCCTAGTTAAGTCAAGTGGTCTGTCTTCTGTATCCACTTTGTTTTTACAGCATTTCTTCTTTAGAGTAATTGCCTTTTTCTCTTGGCTGACTGCATCTTCCTGCATCTCCAAGCCAAGAAGATGCTAAATCTTGTTATATCAGCACGTTCTTGATCTGTTTTGTTTCTCTTTTTGATCAAGCAAACTGAACTTTTCCACTGCCAGCAAAAGTCACAAGAAACTTTCCCCCTCATATCTAACTGCTGCTCCTTACAAAATATCTCCAAGAAAAACCGGTGCAGAAAAAGTATAATGCACAATTTGGTGCAAAAAGAATGAATAAAACATACAGTATGTTGCATTCTCAGGTTGCGGGTGGGGGTTAACAAGGATGGTGAATGATTTACATATAGTCAATTCAAGATGCTCTATATGAAAATCATTCATTTATATTATTTATTTTTATTTATTTATAAAATATTTTACCAGGAAGTAATACATTGAGAGTTACCTCTCGTTTTCAAGTATGTCCTGGGCACAGAGAAAAACAAATAATACATGGTTACAAATACAGTTACATAAATGAACAGGGTATACATTATATACAAGACATTGCATATATTTTTTTGCACAAAATTCCTGCACTATATATATTTGCACTTTTTTTCTTGTTTCTCTTTTTCTACATGCGCCCACTTTTTTTTGGGGGGGGGGGGTTGTGTGTGCCGATAAGCTTGTAATACACTCAGCATTTACAACCATTTTAATTGACTTGGTATGAAAGTGAAGATTCTTCATTTAGATTCCCAATGGAATACAGCTAAATACTGTTATTTTAATGATTAGTAGAGATGAATTTGACGGGGAAAACACATACTGTATGGGGTGAGCCCAGTATTGCCAATCGGTAGGGTTTTATTCCAAAAACAGGGTCGCTGACGGGGACCAGCAGAGACATACTCACCCCTCAAACCCCCTCTCCATAACCTGCCATTGTATGAGACGGCATGGATGTTGGGACAGATTTTCCAATCTTTGTGTTAGGAGCTCTGCTCTCCCTAGCTTTTCCTCGGATTTCAATGTGGGCTCCCACTGGGCAGACTTATTTAACTGTCTATGTGAACGGTATAATTTCCACATTGGTGCACTGATGATGCAAATCTCTGTCCTCTGGTTGATCGGAAATATGGAATAGTGTCTACTCCCAAGTGCGTGGTGCCGTATGTACCCACACCCCCTTGATAGCATGAAGCAGATAATTCCATTATTCAGTTTCCGTTGCACATTCCCAGTAGAGAGGTGATGATCAAAGAAAATTACTTGTGTAGCAGGGGGAATGTTTGTTTGGCCACGAAAACAACCACGGCACCTGTGACTGCCTTCCCGTTCAGCTAAGAATTTGCTACATGGGGACTACTTTTCGAAAGTCTGCAACATCTGTTATATTATGCTAACACAAACGGAGCTGTCCTCATTGATCCCATGCAGATAGCCAGAAAAACATGTATTTTAACATTTGTTGTTTTTGTATAGTAAACAATTGCAGACATATGTGATAAAAGCTTTGTGGAACATGGGTCAGCAAAGACTAAAAGGACCTCAATCTGTACAGCTTGGAGAAGAAAGAGGGGGCATATAACAAAAACTTTCAAATAGATCAAGGGTGTCCGCAAAGTACAAGAGGGAAGCATATCTTGGAGAAAGAAGTGTTGGAACAAGAGGTCACTGTCTGAAGCGGGAGGGTGGACGGCTAAGGGGCAATGGAAGTATTTTACAGAAGGGGTGATGGATTCTGGGTGTCAAGAGGTTTAACTTCAGATAGGAAATGAGCCAATCGGGTTCTTACATGCTGTCAAATTCGATGTTTATAGTTTTAATACTGACTACACTGCCGGAGTACAGACCTCCCAATGTGGAGTAGTTGAGGGGGAATAATGCCCCCCAGATGGAGCAGCAGCCAGTCATACAGATGTTCCCATGACGTTTTTAAAACTTGGTAACCGGTGGCGTTCAACATTTGGGTTAAACGAAATGTAGTAATGGCCAATATTTTTCTTTTCACTCCACCGTTAAAAATCCCTTTGTGCCTGGGTGAAATCTATTTCTAATGATGCATACAGATCGGGTGCTATTTACTTTAAGTGTGGGCGCGAGGAAAAGTGCCGACTATCGGAGCCCGATCGCAGCTCCCCCTGCACCCACAAGGCAAAAATGCTGGCTGCTCTGTTGGGATTAACGCAGTGGGGAACCCTGCTTCTGAATGGAACTTGCGCTGCGCTAATCCTACCGGGTTGCCGCCAGTCTGTAAGAGCTGCAGAGCGAGATCAGAGAGAAGCCGTCTCTCTCTGCAGCTCCCCGCTCCGTTTTATAGCAGATCTCACTATATGTATTATTATTTTTAGTACGGTGTATTGAAGCAGGGGGATCTCCATCCGCTTCACATTGAGTGCCCACAACAAGAGTAAATAGCGCTGTCACGGTAACTTGCGACAGGGTATAATATACACCAAATATCTGGGTTGAATTGAACACGACTTAGATATAATAAATATAGTTTATTCCTTAAAGAAGGAGAACACACAAGATGATACAAATAACAGACAAGAAATAGACACTTACTTGAGGGTTGGACAATGAAGCAATCAGGTACAGGATTTGCAATTCATTCAGCAATACAGGTTCAAATGAAGACATCACGAAAAAGCACAAAAGACATGGATATAGGGTTCACACTGGTTTATATGGGATTCCAGCCCTATACGTTCAGAGGGTGTCAGGCATTGGACATCAATTACCTCCACCCAATGACCCTTTGCCACCTCACTTGAGAGGCAAAGTCATACCTGCCCACAGGGGTGGACATTATTCTAATCGGGCTCATTTCCCTAGCCCCCCTCCCACAAGACTGGCGTCTGAAAGTCTGCTTGGGACAGGAAACCTTTTGTCCCAAGGTGTGAAACACAACACTTATCATAAAGTACCCACGTCCTGCTTTGTTTTGTTCCAGCATACACAAGCAGGGTGGGGAAGCCTTTGATCAGGGGGTTTATTGTAGACCACTTGTCTCCCCACCCGAGCATTAACATACCATATCGGCTCTAGCCTTCCCGGGTTTTTACCCTGGACCAAAAATACAATACATTCTTTAATGTCTACACATATTAAAATAATCCGTTCTGTGGGTCTGAGCGGGGTAAAATTTCCCAGGTCCTCATGCCGGAGGACCCTTGCCATAGTGTCCAAATATCAGCCTTCAACGACACCCAGAACCGGAGATACAAAAATACTGTTTAAAAGCACATTACAAAAGTGGCTTTTTTCTGCCATGCAAGTCAATGGCAGAAACCTAAACTTTACCATTACCCTGACTCCGTTCTGTTGCCCCGAGGGGGTCGCTATTTGCCATGCAATCCTACAGGAACTAGGACTACATGGTGACCGAATCTCAGCTCTCTAGGTTGAACAGAACCGGAGTTATGGGTTCCAGGTTTCTGCTCATTCTGACTTAGCCGATTTTTCACACGGCTTCCCTCCATTAAAATCAATAGGGCCGGCGCCTCCATAGGAAATGCATGGGCCGGCGCCGCCATAGGATTCAATGGTAGGACCCTCCTGGCCGGCGTGACCCTTTCTCGTCGCCATTAATGGTCAGACCCTGTTGGGGTCAAGTGAGGGGGTTCCTAACATCTAGGGGCAAAAGGAATTTTATTTCTAGGTGCCCTAGAACAGAAGTTCCCACGCCAATTGGCTGTGAACTTGACCGAGGCCCTAGTTCCCACGCCAATTGCGGGATCAAAGCTCTTTTTTGACAATGTTTCCGCTCTTGCGGTTTTGCGGTCTGGCAGGCTGCCAGCTCGTCTCCGGGTCGTCTTCCAGGAATCCCCATTGAAATGCATTACTCCTTTCACTTTCAATGGGGAACCACCGCTCCTCCTCTCGAGTGCCACCTGCAGGTCTTCTACGGAAACGGGCCCAAATCGCCGGAATATCCATAGGATTGTATTGAGCCCCAACGGCGACCTATGGAGAAACTCCAAAATGGAACCTGCAAAGGCAGGAAAAGGGACAAAGGGCCATAAACACAGAATTAACATTAACCCCTTCCCTCCCGCATAGATCCCAGTGTGAGTGTTGGTGCAGACACTGGAATGGGGAAAATACATTGTTACAGGGGAATACACATTTGGGTGCTGAAGCAGGGTAAAAACACATTACTGGACCGCAGTCCAGTTAAACCCTTTCCTCCCAAGTGAGGTCAGGGGGTGGCCATATGGGGTGCAACCCCTTTAATACCGGCCAAACCCCCTCTCCCATGACGAGCGCTTCATCTGAACTTTTTTCAGGTGAAAAAACAGGGACAACTGTCGCCCATGCGCAAAAGGCCCACGCCGACTGCGCATGCGCGAACGGCTCACACGGATTGGGCATGATCAGCTCTTGCCGGCCACGCATGCGCAATTGGCAAACAAAAAAAGAAGACATTCGGCACTTTTTAAAAAGTCGGCGGGACACGATGACAAAAACCGGGACGTCTGGTCACTATACTATATACACAGAGTTCGGGAAACAAGGGACTCTTTATTTTTTTCATCATAGCTTCTAGATTTCTCTCTCAATTCCCATGTAAATTTGCAGAATTGCAGGTCTGTTATGGAGACACTATATATATATATATATATATGGATACATTATATAAGAAGCACAATGTAGACACTCAACTGACAACTAAATTGATGTTAACAAGTACCGGATACACTGCGGTAGGCTCATGTTGGTTTCATGTTGGCGTTTTGGACCATAATTCTTCCTCTGTCTCGAGCACTTCATAATGTGCCAATCTTCTTCGCTGAAAGCTATTTTGTAACTATGTGCTTGATGAGGTCATCACGCCGTAACCAGTTTCAAACAATATTTCTTAGATTATCAACTAATTCTTAAATGTAATCTACCGTGACAGACCTATAATTGCTCACATTTGCATGCCAATTTTCTGCAGGGTATGATGAACAGTGTTTACACAGACACACCGACACACCAAATAATACTTCTTTTGTGTGTGTTCAGTTAGTACAAGAAATAGGTACACACATCCCTCACTGTGTTGTACATTCATTTTGCTTCTCTGGGTTAGATCAGGGGTACTCAAGTCCTCAAGCCCCCCCCCCCCCCCCCCCCCCCAGCCCCACAGGTAAAATTTTCAGGATATCCCTGCTTTAGCACAGGTGGCTCAATAATGAAAACCGAACCTGTTTGGGGGGGGGGGGGGGGCTTGAGGACAGGAGTTGAGCTCCCCTGTGTTAGAAGAATGCAACTCCGTATTATACTTTGCAGGCATGTTGTAATTTGATACGAGGGACACCAACAAAGTAGATAGATTCCAAGCCCTGTGCTGTCGTGATTACAGAATCAGTCATTAGTACAAGCCCATTTAAAGACCTTTTACTTAGAAATGTTGGGTTTTGCATTGAGTTGTATCCCTGGCAAAGTGATTATAAATGGCATGATCAGAGGAACATTGAAGTTTGTACCCAACTTTAACCTTTTCCATTAGGAGACCTGATGTCCCCCAAGGCATCTGTCTTCAGGCGTAATGCTCATTGCAAATGTGCTTCTTCTTTGGCATCACATGCTGTCAGAAAGCCAGTGGTAATAAACACACTGTTTTTCTTCCCCTTCTCCCTGGTGTCTTGTTAACAGAACCTACCACGTCCAAAAATAGGTGTTTAAAGGGCTTCATGCTTTTAGTCGCGCTGAACGGGGAGATGCCTGCGTCATGGGGGCGTTGCTGACATTTTGCAAAACACAAAAGCTTAAATATGACAATTGGCTAAGGTATCACTTAATAGTTTGGGGGCGGGGGGGAATAGAAACCCAAGCTTTGCTTCTGCCGGGGGTTCAAGTCAATGTCGGTAAGCGTTGGATCAAGCTGTGATAACCCCTTATCGGAGCCGTGCGTATGTATGTATATATATATATCTTCTATGTGAGGCTGCTGCTTTAAGAAACAATTATGTGAATTAAATAAATACTTGTTTATAATAAGTAATTATGAAATTATATATATATATATTTATTTATTTTTGGGGGGGGGTTAGCTTGCCTTTAAAGTGAAACATTTACTTATTTATTTTCTTTTGGGTTCAACAGCATAAATTTTTATCGGGGAAATCGGTAAAGCTCCGATAAGGGGCTAGCGCCGCCTGATCCCTTGTTAACTGGCATAAACTTTGAAAGGCTACCTTGGTGTGCTCCATTCGATCGGACTAGCTAAAGATGGCATCATTGCCTACAAGTGCAGAACATTAGGGAAACTGTACAGTTTACCTGACAAGGGTCTCTGTCAGTGACCGAAATGTCGATTTGTTAGTCTTTATGCCAATATTAAGGGAGAGAGATTAGGTGGTAGGAAACGTTTTATTGGACCAGAAGTAGTCAATATATTACATTATTTTGAACCTCTCGGGGTCCTTCATCGGGTCCTACCCAAGCTTGTAACATATCAACAACATGGTGGTCCAACAAAGGAGGGTGAGGGATTAAGGAGTATGATGCCTTTTATTAGACAGAGTGGTTATGTTACAAGCTTTCGAACCTTCGGTAGGACCGATGAAGGACCCCAAGAGGTTCGAAAGCTTGTAATATATCAACCCCTTGTTGGTCCAATAAAAGTCATCATACCTGGCACGGTAGGGGTTATAGCCAGCCTCCTATAATAAAGGTGAAGCCCGGCTGGATGCCACAAAATGGTGTTTAATGGCCGCCTGTGTGAGGCTCATGGTGATCGGTATATGTAATGTTTGGTGTAACTCCTTCTGTAAAAAAGCTAATCACTGTCTGATGTCTGGAAGGGGGGGGGGGGTCTGACAGGGTGAATGAACGTCACCAGCCATATACCTGGCAAACATATGTCTAAGTTTGCAGTGCAGCAGTGACAAGGTTAACTTTCAGTGGAGAAGGGCTGCTTAATTAGTCTGACCCGAGCTGCATAATGAAGGTGTTTAAAAAAAACCAGGCTACACACACTTGTAGGACACAGGACTGAAAATATTGAAGAGATTACTGCTATAAAGTCTGTGTTGCAAAGTACATATGTGACGAACTGTCTGTGTCCTGCATGCAAAAGAGAAGCTGCCTTGTTTTCTAAGCTGAAGAGAAGCTATTTTGTTTTGTCTGCTAAAAAGAAGCTATTTTGTTTTGACTGCTGAAGAAGGTATTTTCTTTTTGTCTGCTCATGAGAAGCTATATTTTTTGTGTGCTGTATGTTTTAAGGCTCAATAAATAAGTCTTATCAAAGGAACCCGCGTGTGTGGTTGCATGTACCCGTCAACAGGGGGAAACTGTATAAGGTGGGAACAGGGAATGTAGTAACTGTATATATCTGTAAAATCACTTTATTCCCTGTAAAGTAAAATGTATTCCCCTGTTGAAGTGTAGCCTGTTCAACATGCAGTTAGACAAGGCAACCAGTATGTAAATATAAAGTTATGTGAAATAATTTCTTTGCAGGCAGACACCGTAGTCCAGTTACCTGTGCTGCTTGCAAAGAAATGCCGGTTCGTGGCAAATGGCTGGGGGAGGCTGGGTGCCGAGGGTGAATGGGCAGGGAAGGGCTGGCTATCAGGTCCAGGGATGGGCTTTCAGTGGGGAGAGTCTTTGTTACCTGCAGGCACCTTCCCAGGAGGCGATTTGGGGCTGGCCGGGGGAAGCCGTTTCCGGGACTGAGTCCCCATAGGCAGTTTCAAATCTGCCGCCTCCCAGCCGCTTCGTCATCCAGGGGCGGGCCTGGGCACCTAAGACGGCCCCCTCTTCTCCCATCGGTGCAGCCAGGCGAGCCCCCGTCCAGCCCTCGCCTGTGATTGGCTGCACGGTCACGATCCACGCTGTGATTGGTCGCTGGCTCCTGCTCCATGTTAAAGATAGCCAGCGGGGGCTATGTAAGCAGAGCAGCCGGGGCAGAGAACTAAACAATCTGTGGAGACGATAGGAGACACGCTGGCGGGCTTTTCAAAAGTGCTTTGTGTAAAAGAGCATAGACAAGCACTGAGCTCAGCGGAGAAGCCCAGCCAGCGGAGCAAGTTTGAGTTTGACGGTGACACAGCTGAGCGGGAGATTCAAAAGTGCTTTGTGCTGGATCGCCTTGAGAGAAGCCCTGCGAACCACGGGACGGGAAGCAGACAGGACAAGCCTACCTGAAGCAGGCTCCTGCACCTAGTTGAGGCTAGAGACTTCCCCCCCAGACCCACAGTTGGTGAGTGTATATTGTGATCTTGTATTTTGGGTGTTTGCTGTCGTGCCAGAATAAACTTTGTTTATTCAATAATTGTGTCCTCTCTGGTGATAGTGTTTCCCGGTGGTAAAAGGTGTTAAAAGTGCTGGTCTCCCAATCTGGCATTAATATCAACAGATGCGTTCTCCTTTGGGGGGGACAGAACAGGCAACCACACACTCAAACAATCGGACAGAGACTATAATTCCGAATACCCTCAAGATCAGCCCGAGGTTCGGATCTCCCTCCCTCCCCCCTCCCCGGCTCGCCCCCTACCCTACCCTCTCTCCCCCCTCCCCTTCCTTCCCCCCGGTTTTCTTTTTTTTTCTTCATTGCTATGATTAGACCCCGGTTATTACTTTTCTTACTTTTCTTACTATTTGATTTACTTATACGCCGTACGGCCAAGTAGGGACCGAAAAGCCATACGATTCCATTACATCCACCCCTATGTACAAATGATCTATATTGGTATATTTGTATCTTATGTACACAAGCTGTCATTCCAAACACAACTATTGTATTGTATACTATCTTTGCTTTCTCCAATAAAACTCAAGTTATAAAAAAAAAAGTGCTGGTCTCCCGTGACAATAGCACATACTTTCTCTCTCTCCTTTGTTACTACATAGAAGAAAGGCCCAACACAGCTCCCCACCCTGATTGGTTTACTCTTTTTATATGCTCCGTTTGTATAATATTTTAAAGATGTATATGAACCTATTCGATAAGTTGATGCTATACGTTCAGTGCAAAACATTTTAACGTAAAGCTAATGTACTTGTGCAGTACTAGGGCAAATCTTGCTTTCCCTGTATGTTCAGATTAGAACGATCGTAAACATAGTCCCACAGAAGACCGGATTAATCTGAAGACAGGGATGTGATTTACAGACAAATTACCCGATTACTACAAATTCCGACAAGTAGAAGAATACAGTATGTCAAACACTTTTTTGGAAAGTTTCTCCTGCAAATGTTGACAGCCTGAAGTTAGTGAGTTACTCCCCTTATCCCTTATATCTTCCTTGTCCTATTATCTCAGTGGGCGTCTGACTTGCAGAAAATGTGAATTGCAAGCGAGGGAGATAAATCACTGCTACGCCCACCCCTTATTTAATATCTCAACCGTAGAAGAATAAACATTATGAACAGCTGTATGGTGCTCTATCTATAGATAGGAAGGCTTATATAAGCAAGTAGATATAGTGCTATGACAAGTATCCAGAATATTGTCCATGGGTATCAATATTATGTGACCAATAACTCAATAAAACACCACTAGTCCACTTTATTTCGAATAGCTGAAAGGGAATCCACAGGCACTGTAGTAAGGATCCTCACAAATTAATGTCCAGACATATGCATCGAAGTGGGCCCAAAATAAATGGTGTAAGACGAGAGAGTAATAAACTCACATGTAAACTCATTTGTTGCCCCTTTATGTCATTTGCTGCTGATGATCCATTAAATCTTTTATTATTGGGACACACTCTCTTGCAGTTTGATTCTTGTATCCTGATATTAGTAGTGCTCCTATTTTCCGAAAATCGACTCAAGTGTAGAAGAATAAAAGCGCATTATGTATACTGTATCTGCCTTTAGTGGGGCTAACCCAAGAAAGTGGAGGCAGAGCAATGTTACTGGCGCCTATGGCAGTGAGAGGGTTAATGGTCCCCTCTGCCATTTATTAGTGCTGACTCCAAATCTGGTGGTCTATTAACCGCTGCACAAATTCACGAAGCCACACTCCCATTGTACGTGTTGAGCAGGTACGCTGCGTGTTTGGGTTCTGTCGGGCCAGCTGTACCTATTAAACAGAACGTTGTTGTGTGTGTCAAAGACTGAGCCTCTGATTGAGCCACCTGTGCTGAAGCAGGGTTATCCTGAAAACCTGACCTGTTTGGGTGGGCTTGAGGACTGGAGTTGAGAACCCCTAGGTTAGGGAACTTCCATAGGAATTGCTTGGAAAGAAGGGCGGGTCGCCGGTCTTTTCTTCCATGCAGTAGCAAAGGAGAGAGAGGGGGTAGGGGGCGTGATAACTTGTATTGGACCACCAAGTAGTTGAAATGCTCCAAGCAAAACCTGAAAGAAAGCTTGGAAGTTCCTCCATCCGGCATGATTACAAGCACTACAGTGGGGCCTATTTTATGTGCGAAGTATTGGAGGGTTTGATACAGAACTGAACCGCGCCTAAGATCAGATGCATTGTAAGGATCCCCAACCCTCTCTAATAGCACGTCTGATATCATGATACCAGATGCATTGTAAGGATCCCCAACCCTCTCTAATACGTTTCAGATATCAGAAGCATTGTAAGGATCCCCAACCCTCTCTAATACGTTTCAGATATCAGATGCATTGTACGGAACCCCAACCCTCTCTAATAGCGCATCTGAGATCAGATGCATTATAAGGAACCCCGACCCTCTCTAATATGTTTCGGATATCAGATGCATTGTAAGGAACCCCGACCCTCTCTAATATGTTTCGGATATCAGATGCATTGTAAGGAACCCCGACCCTCTCTAATATGTTTCGGATATCAGATGCATTGTAAGGAACCCCGACCCTCTCTAATATGTTTCGGATATCAGATGCATTGTACAGTAAATTCTTCTGTATTTGGTACCATTTTCAAATGACCTGAAAATTGTAGGGAACCCTTTAGAAACGCCAGCGAAACCCAAGGGTTACTAAGAACCTGGTTGTAAAACACTGCTCTAAACACACAAACGCACACACATTAATTTCAACTTCTCCCCCGTGTGATCGTCCATCACACCCCGGAAGGACACAGCCCCAACTCGTGAAAACACATTTCATGGTCTCCATATGAACTTCACCCTCCACCAAGAGGTGCTGAGAAGGGGGTCAGAACGGTGTGGGACTGCGAGTAGGCAGGTCTGCAGGGACACGTACAGTGAGGAACACAGATTTGTACACGAATGTACAAACACATATATACTGTTATATACAGCTGAAATTGTAACCTGGGATTTTTGCTTATGTACAGTAGTTCCCCTGATTCAAACTCCATGTCATTGTTTTCAAAGTCAGTGTCTTCACTCACAGAGCTGCTCCTTCTCCCTTGGATCAAGGTGTTGAACAAAACTTTGCACAGGCAAAATCTCCCCTTCTACACTACCTTTATTTACCCTCTGATCGGATGTTTAATGTCGCTGTGTTCAGCAAACCCAAGACAGACGGCCCCTGACACAGGACTCGCACACTCCCCCCCACTCACAGGACTTGCACACTCCCCTTCCCCACTCACAGTACTTGCACACACCCTCCCCCCCACTCATAGGACTCTCACACTCCCCCTTCCCCACTGATAGGACTCGCACACTCCCCCCCCCCCCCCCCCCCCCCCCCCCCCCCCCCCCC
>WSYH01015576.1:0-14062 GCA_036426205.1 Ascaphus truei | reverse complement strand
CACACACACACACACACACACACACACAAGCACACACACACTCTGCAGAGCATCCCTATAAACACAAACACTGTAGCTCCCTCTATGCACACATATACCCACACTGTAGCCCACTGTAGCCCCCTCTATACACATGTAGCCCATATTACACCCACCTCCCCTCCCCTTTGGGAGATGTTGCTGCTACATGGAGTGTGGTGGTGCATACCTGCTGGTTTACAGTACTGTAGATAGTAGTCTCCCGCATGGTGGTGGGGGATGTCAGAACAGGCTTCTGGGGTATAAACTGATTCGTTCTCATGGTGATACTGCCTCCATCTCTTGCAGGCCCCAGGGTAGAGGGGAGAAATACCTGCAGGAGAGTTTCTTTGCTCTTCTCCCTGATAGATTTCAGTCTCAGGCAGGAAGGTATGTTAAACACTAGAACACTTTATTCCACACTGTAGATTCACAGCATACACAACAGCAACAGATTTTCGGACCTTCACCCTCAGTATGTTTCCCTGGACACTCACTGCAGGTACAGGGCCCCCACAGCTGTTGTTGCTCTTCTCTTACTCCCTGGTGGAGTAAGAGGAATTGTCTCCCGCCACTCCTCTAAGGGAGGGCCCACAGATTGGTAGAGCCCTGCACAACTGGTTTGGGTAGACTGGCCTCTCAAAGGTAGAGGCAACTCAACTAAACCAGGAAGTGCCGCTCATTAAGTACAGGAAAAGCAGGAACCAGCCCTGAGTCCCTGATTGGACACAGGCCTGGTTGCACTGCCTCCCCTGTGACTCACTGAAGCTGCAGGAGGTGGGGAAAAAACCATGATTACTCCTGGCAAGCCTGCTCTACTAGGGCTTACTGCCAGGAGGAGGGCAGACTGGTAACCCAAAACCAGCCAGGGCTACACACACAAATACACACACTGTACACACACACTGCAGCCTCCCCCCGCCCCCATAAACTGACACACACACACTGCCTGGACATTAGTGAATCAGCTTTCAGAAGTCAAGGGATTATCAGAGTTTTAGTCTACCAAAAATGGGTATCAGCCTCCAACTAATGTTTATTCTTCAGAAACAACATTGGAGTTTTACTCCATAAAGCAAACCCAAGGCCGTAGTCCCAGTCAGCACTGTAGCACACGCGCCCGGCAGGGGGGTGGCATGTGCTCACTTGGAAACCGCCATCTGCGGTCTATGGGGAGATGCAGAAGATTGCTATGGGGGGCGTGGCAGGGTTTTTGTAGGGGTGTGGCCATGACTTCACATGGCTGGTCCACCCTCAGTTGCTGAACCACCAGTGGGAGCGTGGTTACCCCTCCATCGCAGGTTGTAAAGACAGTTTCCCTGTCTTTGCAAAAAGTGGTAGTAGAGCGCGGCTGCTAAATGCACGCCAAGGTATGTAGTGGGCCCGGCCTGATTGAGGGGCGTGCTTGTTCGCGCAGCGCATGCCGAGCCGTGCGCTGCAGAAGGTACTGGGGACGCAGCCCAATTCTTATGTCTGCTTTTTTCCCCACCTACTATATTCCAAGTCACCTCTCTGTCTAGTTTTCTAGAATATTGAAGGACATTGCTTCAAAACAAGCACCATTATTTAAAACTTCCACTCTGGCAAATGAATCTGTATCTTATTGCATTTGATAATTTTATTTTTTTCCCATTAGAACTGAAAAATAATGTCAGCGTTGTAATGTATACAATGAGAAAAAATACTGAGCTCATCAAACAACTCGGCTGATTGCAAATTAAATGGAACCTAAAAATACTTTTGAGAAATAATCAGCATTCAGCAACACTTATTTTTATGAAATTTGCATAGCAATCAACTTTTCAAATAAATTAATTTAGAAATGTTGATGCCAGCATGTATTATAATAGCAGGTCTTCCTTTTTTTAAAGGGTTATTTGTTTGGAATAGAAAACAGTAATTAAAGAAATACACATCATATCAAAAAGCCCATAATGCTATTACATGTTTGGAATGATGCCACTTCTTTTACAAAAATGTAAATAAATATTTTGAAATGCTTATTTAAATATCTTTTACGTCATATGAAGACAAATGCCAAAACAAGCAATTGATGGCTTTTAATTAATGTGCAGACACTTTTTTTTTGTCACAAAATTTGTATGGATATTTTACCCTTCTGGTACAGAACGTTAAAAAGAAATGGAGGGTATATATACACGTAATGGGGGCTAAACATCATGACCCAACCATTTCTACAACATCAGAATATTAACCCCAGTGTGGAAGAGGAGAGGGGAGATGAGAGTGGAGAGGGGAGATGGGGGCCCAAATACCACTTTTTTATAGGTTTTGTCCCTGAAAAGGGAAGGTACTACTCTGCATCCATATAGTGAGAACCTCAAACCCTAAAATACTACCTCCTCAAGGTCCCCTGGCAGTTTTGATCTGCAAGTTAGTCTCGGTTGTTCAGTCAGAAGAGGTCCCACGGTTCCCAGACCTTCAGATATGTCTTAGTCGTGTGTTTTAGGAAGGCAGTGAGAAAAGTGTAAATAAAAAACACAGTCTGAGGTTATTTTGAAACAGAATAACACGTGAATTTATTCAAGTCAAGTGCACAACGGAGACAGCTTCAAAACAAAAGCTCTCTAAACAATAAACATGGTATGCCATATATTTATACCCTAAATCCTAAAAAGTGTCCTCCCTCAATGGGGGCTTGCGCGTCACTAATATTACCTCATTTTGTAATACATAACAATATTAAAGTCGATGTCATTTTGGAATACATAATAATATTGTATAACTGCCTGTCAGCTAGAAACCATTATGGGGTTAAATGGGATGTGCCTATCCTACCACCTGGCATTTGTGTGAGAACTAGTTTCACTGCAAGAATCTAAGTTTATCTCATGGGTTCTCATAACCTTTAGCCTGTTTACACTTTCAATTTGAAGCTGATTGGATGAGGAAGGGTCAATAAAGTCAGCTAAGAGCGATAACATTCCATTCTCTGCTTCACACATTTGTTTATACAGAAATGAAACACAGAAATTAAGACTCACAAAGACAAGACAAGATGGCGGATTGAAATATTCATACAAAATGGCTTCATCCTAAATGCTGTTATGTTGTTATGCCAGACCCCCTAATGTCTCAACTTTGTCAGCAGTCAGTTTTTCCATACTCCTGATCTCATTAACCCTTAGTTTAATGGTGGCTAGGGAGGGAGCTTCTACTTTCTTCCAGGCTGAGGTGATAGCTGTTAGAATATGGAAGCAGCATTTACGGTCATAAGGGGGTTGTTCCTCTATTGGTTTGGCCAATAGGAATGTTAAAGGATTAATTTTGATTTTTATATCTACAGTAAGATGTCTTCCAGCAAGTCTCTTACTTTGTCCTAAGACTAGTAATCTTGGGGCATGTCCCCCTGTCCACAACCTCTCCAGCATAGGTCGGGTGGCCCTAGTGAATCCGCCTTAGCCTCTTTGGGTCAAGTACCACCTGTTCAAGATTGTGTCTGCATTTTATTTGGTTATGATAAATATTGAGGACCGTGACACCCCATCCCAGATATCCTTCCAGTATTTCCTGGATATTTAAATCTGGAGATCTTGTTCACTCCCCTACATGTATCTATAGGTCAGTAACTAATTATTAATTTCTAATAGCCCTTTTTGATACTTCCTTAGTCTGCAAACGTCTTTGAACATAGTACCTTCTGGGACCTGACGAGAGTGGGTAATATGCATTACGTATTGTTTGATCTGCAGACATTGAAAAAATTCTGTTATAGTTATCTTGTATTTGGTAGCCACCTCTTCGAATTCCATCAGCTTCCCCTTAATTATGATATCCCTTATGTCTCTTATGTCAGAGTCTTCCCAGACTCTGAGGTTTCTTTTCACTAAACATGTTAAGAAATCTCAGAATCCTAATATCGTGGTCATTTTAGAAGGGGAGGACACCAGGAAGAACTTTTTTTTACAGTGCTCCAGATTCTGAGTCTAAAATCTATGGTTGGAGCCGAGCGTCTGTATACCTAAAATTAGATTTAATGTGTTTGACCTCCTGCTCTGTTATTGATAAATTCAAAGCTTCCTGAGAGGGCAACAAACTCTGTCAGAAGTGAGTGCAGTTTCAGAAGAGACATCAGGGGTGTGTTAAGGTTAAGGATTATGTTGTCTGGAAATAATGTCACTTTATATTCCTTATTTCCTTCTACCACCCAAGATATATTTGGGTCAGCCCCGAATGCACATGCAAGGGGTTCGATCGTTAGGGCAAAGAGGAAAGTTGAGAATGGGCATCCCTGCCTTGTCCCATTTCTGATGTGTACTATTTCTGAATTTTCTCCAGGTAGTTTAAGGGATGCTGTCGGGGAGTAATATAGGGCCATTATTAATTCCCTACAGTATGGGAACCCTGAAGCCAAATTTCGAATCTAGGAACCTCCAGCTGATTCTGTCAAGCGCCTTTTTTGTGTCAAGGCTTAACATAAATGCTTTTGACTTATTTAATGATGTTGACTATTTTTCTCATGTTATCCAAGGCATGCCTGTTATTTATAAATCCCACCAGGTCCGGGTGAATCAATCTGGACAATATGTTGGCTAGAACCTTGCTGTAAATTTCTATATCACAAATTAGGGGAGAGATGGGCCTGTAGCTCTTACAGCATAGGGACCTTCCCCTTCTTGAGTATTACTAATAAGTTAGCTTTTGTCATGGTATGTGTTAATTGCTTTCCCTCCATAAATTAATTCATGAGATTCAGAACTTATTTAGAATTAGATTTTGAATAAATATTTGAGAGCCCGTCTGGCCCGGGCCTTAGAGGTTTTTAGATTGTTGGCTACTTCCCTCATCTTTGTATCTATTATTTTAGCATTCAGCCCCACCAGTTCCTCCCCTGTATGGCGAGATAGGTTACATTTTAATAGAAAACTGGGAGAGATGGGGGAGCACAGTATGAGGGATGGTAAATATAACTTGTATTTCCTTCCGCTGAAGATCAAATGTGATGTAAAACACCTCTATTGTATCTTCAGTTTGTGACATGGCATTGAAAAGGTTTTCAGTCTGGACTCTACAAGCCTCTCCCTTGTATCTCAAGGCGTCGGTACACCACATTTGATCTTCAGCGGAAGGAAATACAAGTTTTATTTACCATCCCTCATACTGTGCTCCCCCATCTCTCCCTGTGTTCTATTACCGTTAAGGGTCCTGGATAGATCCTGTTGGGGTTTCGAGTCATACGAGGACAACGCAAGAAAGTTACGAATAACTGAATGGCTGTATCATACCCTTTTTACTCCTTTATAGTCATTTATAGACATACTGCTTACCACGGAGAGAGATAGCGCCCGGGGATTTTTCTAACTATTTTAGTAGAAACTCAGGAATTCTAAAGTGTCCAGGGCCTTGTTGATTAGTCTTTGGGTCAAGGTTATATAGATCCATGCAGAATTTGTTAAATTCCTTGGCTATCGCCTCAGGACTTTAGGTGATTCCTCCATTTTTTTGTCTTTATGGCGGATACGCCATATTTGGCTTTCGTCCCTGCCTCGTCCATTTCGTAGCTTTCTCTACTTGAGGAGGCATCTGAAATTTCCCTGAAGGGTCGACAGTGTCTTGAATACTTTGTTGCTAGCTGTAACCCTGTGATTCTGTTCTAAAGCTATAATTTATATGGATAGCTCTTTGATGGCCCTATTATTTTCTCTCATCTTATGGGTGACTAAGGATGTACACATCCCTCTTATACAGTATGGGCCTTGTGGCTTCCCAAAGGGATGCCTCTGACTTCACAATTCCTACATTGTTACCAAAATAGTCCTTCAGGGAGTCTGCAATTTTCTTCTCAATGTCTGTAAAGTTCAAGAGGGAGTCTTTAAGTCTCCAAGCAAAATGTCTCAGGGACTGTGTAAGGGATCTGCTCCTGGATTTGGCTGGAATTCATTCTTACCATGCTTTAGAGCTTCCAGACAAATCCCTCCCTGAACTTGCAATCAGAATCCCCTGCTCTTGGTGTTACTCTACAACCTGCCTGTTGCTGCCTCCTATTCAACTCTGGTCCCATTGGCTGCCGGTGCTATTTAGCTGCTGCCCTTCCGCCCAGGAAGTTGCTGAACATAATACTTTCTCAAAGTAACTGTGCTTGCCACAAGCAGCTCTGTTTGGCCTGACTTGGCCTTCTTGTGCCTTGTCCTCTTCTCCTAGTTCCTGGAAGACTTTGAATTCGTCACGCTGAAGTGGCTGCACTGTTCCTCAGGGTTTCCTGTGGCATGTCTGCACTTCTCCTGCATCCTAAGGCCTTCCTGCTCAGTTGCCCTGGTGCTACTCTCCTAGTTCCTGACAGACTTCGCCTTCGCCGCGCTGAAGTGGCAACACTGTTCCTCAGTGTTTCCTGTAGTGTGTCTGCACTCCTGCTTTTCCTGTCGCCTTCCTTCTACCCTGCTCCTGTTCCCCGCTCCTGTACCCACTGCGCTGCAATTTCAAATTCCTTCTACAGAGTTCACGGTAGAGGCAACTGAGTAAATTCAGGAAGTGCAGCCCCTTAAGTACAGATAGAGCCAGAACCACCCCCTTGCCCCTGATTGGACACCAGGCCTGATTACATTACTTTCTCTGTGACTCACTGGGCTACCGAGAGGTGGGAAAAACCCATGATCACTCCTGGCAAACCCGCCCTTACCAGGGATTACTGACAGGAGGAGGGCAGACATATTAGCCCAAACCAGACATGGCTACACTTAGTTAGATCAATGTTGGCATGTGGGGAAGATGAGGTGAATGTGCACTCACATATGTTTGAATACAGTATGTTCAAGCTCACTCAGTGATAAATAAAACTTTGTGGTATAGAAAATGAAATTCAGAGTTTGTTTAATGTTTTTTATCAGAACTACACTCGCTAAAATGAAGATACATTATCACTGAATGGGCTTAAACCTACAGAACTCAAACAAATGTGACAAAGGATCAGGGCTACAGCTCTGTTTCACCAATGGAGCAGGCCAACGTGTGGCTACATCAGAACATGGCCTTTGCATATCCATTTGAAGCAAAGATCCTTAAAGAGGTTTGGGGGGAGAACAACTTCATATTTAGAAGCTCCATCTTGGTTTTTTTCTAGGGGTTTCTGCTTAATTAGCATTGGTTGTCTTTTTGCAGTTGATATTTAGGCATCATTCTAATTTTTGGGATTTTATCTGGGAAAAATGCAAATGAGCAACGTATATACCTAATATTACAATTATTTACTTGTTTCTCATGTATGTCATTTTGAGAGTTCGGACGTGTGACAAATGCATAATGATTATCTGGAAAGATTCCTGTTCATGTGCGAAAATGGAAATGCAATTATCATAGTTTAATGAACAGGCCCCAAAAAGTCATAAAGGAAGATTTTAAAAAGCCTGAAAGTGTTAAAGGTTCGTATTCATGTTAGTGTGACAGCTTTTGACCACAGCTTGTTCTCTAATTGAATATTATTTTCTGATATCAGTTGACCCCGGCATTAAATATAAGAAAGTTCCTAATTGCAGTTATTACATTTGGTATCCAAGTTACAGTACCACCACCACAAATCGGTCAGATTACTGTAAAAAAAAAAAATTTCAACTTATATTTTTTTATTGTTTTGTTCAGTACATAATATGCATACAGTAAAAAGGCTTATAAGAACAAACAGTATCAGCTTACTGCATGTGACATTCAACTTTGTAATTGGGTAGAGGGTTTTGGACATACGGGGTAGACGGACAGACAGACAGGGGGGGGGGACTCCGGCCAGAAGTCGGAGGGGAGAGACAGACAAAAAGAGGGGGAGAAGAAGAGAAAGAGGGAGGGGGGGGGGAGTTCGGGGGGTCTCCTTCCATGATTCCGCCTCTGCCTCTCTCATGCTGGTTCTCTGCGTCTGAGGACTTTGTGCATACCCCGTAGGACCTCTAACTTTTGACTAGTTTGTCTCTCTCATTTTCTTTTAGGTCCCACTTGGGGCCGGCGGGGTTTTGGAGTGTGGGGGGGGGGGCGGGGAGGGGGCGCTGCGTGCGTCTAAGTGTGGTACGGGTTCTACCGTTGAGCACTTCCTCACGGGAGAACGCATTTGTCCCTATCAAAGCCAAATTGAGGTCCTCTCCACTCCCTGGATTTCTTTCTGGGCTAACCATGGTGCCCAGACTTTTTCAAAATTTTCGCCAGTGTCATTTACCAAGCTTGTCAGCATTTCCATCTGGCATACCGTCCAAATTCTATGTCTAATATTTGGGATTGAGGGAATTATGTTCTGTTTCCAGCGTGCTGCAGTCTCCCCCCTCATCGCCATAGCAAAGTGAGCTATCAACTTATTTTCTCCTTTAGTGAACCCGACTGCTGGTCTGTTCAGGAGGAACAGCCATGGATCTAATGGGACGGGTTTACCTGTGATAATGTTCAACCAGTCTTTAATTGAGTCCCAGACTGGGACGATTTTGGGGCAGGACCACAGCATGTGCAACAAATCTGCCTGCTGTCCACATTGTCGTGGACACAATGGGGAGTAACTGGGCAGAAATTTAGCTAATTTTGTGGGAGTGTGATACCAGCGCATCATTACCTTATATGCGTTCTCCCTTAAGGTCGTGCACATTGAACTTTTGGAGGTTGCCGTCACTATCTTTGTCCAGTCCTCTACCTCCAACTCCTCTCCTAGGTCTGTTTCCCATTGGGTCATATATCTGGTTTTGTCCTTTACTGTCGTGCTAGAACCGGTCACTTCTTTATACATCTGCGATGTGAGTCTCACCGTGGATGTCCCTGATCGACAGAGCTTTTCGAAATTTGTCATAGGGGATTTTGCCTGAACTTTTTGATAGAACGCCCTGATCTGGAGGTACCTAAAGAGCTCGGCATTGGGGATATGGAAGTCTGATTTGACTATTTCGAAGATTTTTATTCCTTGTCTTCCCTCCAGATCAATCAATCGCTTTATGTTATTTTGTTTCCAGATAGAGAATTCTGTGTTGGACTGGCCCGGAGCAAAGAGGGGGTTATTCCAAATTGGTGTCATGCCCGATGCCCTGCTGGTCAGGCCATATTTGAGCCTTGTGCTTTCCCAGATTAATAGCGAGTTGGTCATTGAGGATAGCGGCAGTTTGGTGCTATTGCGCACCTTCTTAGGGTACCAAATCAGGTGCTCTAGTTCCAATGGGGAGCATGCCTCTCGTTCCAACGCGACCCACCTTTTAGAGTCGGGGTTAGTGTACCATTGCACAATTTGACATAATTGGGCCGCTCGATAGTATGACAACAAACAAGGTACCGCTAGCCCTCCCGCCCCCGTTTGTGTGCGCATTATCTGTTTGCTCACTCTCGCCTTTTTGCCTCCCCAGATAAACTTATCTATCTCAGTTTGGAGGGAGAGAGTTTCCTTCAAACTTAACGGCACTGGGATTGTTTGAAAGAGATACAAGAGGCGAGGGAGCAAGTTCATTTTTACGCAGTGGATTTTGCCAATCCATGAGATTTTATTTTTGGCCCACCTATGGAGATCCTCTCTCAGGGTCCGTATCAGCCGCGGGTAGTTAGCTTGGCCAATTGTATTATATGTCCGCGTGATATTGACCCCCAAATATTTAATTTGCTGTTTTTGCTAGCGGAAATTGAAGTTAAGGGCAATTAGTTTTTCTACGTGTTTAGGGAGGTTTATGTTAATAGCCTCCGATTTGCTCTGATTGATTTTGAACCCGGAGACCCTATTGAAACGTCCCAGCAGATCGAGCAGGTTTGGCAAGGAGGTGAGGGGCCTGGATATTGTCAGGAATACATCATCCGCATAGAGTGCCACCTTATGCGTCTGGTTTCCGATGGCAATACCTGAGATGTCTTTACTATCCCGTATCTGAGCCGCCAGCGGCTCCATACACAATGCAAAGAGGAGGGGGGAGAGCGGGCATCCCTGTCGCGTACCACTCTTAATTTGGAAGGGTTCCGAAGCGAATCCCTGTGGGTAACCCTAGCCGACGGGGTCGAATATAGCGCAAATATAGCTTTTGTTAATTTGTCACCCATTCCGAACGCTCCAAGCGTGGCTTCCAAGTATGGCCAGTCTATCCTGTCAAACGCTTTTTCCGCATCCAGACTGAGCGCCATAACTGGTATGTCTTTATGATTGGCTATTTCTATCAGATCAATAATCCGTCGGGTATTATCTGAAGCTTGCCGACCCTGGATAAACCCGACTTGATCTGGGTGCACCAGTCTGGGTAGGATAAGACTCAATCTATTGGCCAACAATTTAGAGTAAATTTTGATGTCCGAATTAATTAGGGATATAGGTCTATAGCTTTTACAGTCCTGTGGGTCTTTCCCTGTCTTGTGTATTACTGAGATGGACGCTTGGAGCATTTGGCTAGGGAACTGGGAGCCGTTCAGCACTTGGTTGAACATACGGAGTAGATAAGGGGCTAGTTGTTTTCTAAAATTTTTGTAGTAAAGGTTCTAGTACCCGTCGGGGCCCGGGGCTTTAGAGGGTTTCAGGTTTTTCATAACCTTCGATATTTCCTCCATTGTAAAATCTCTACCCATCACCTCTCTGTCCACCCCGCTCAAGCAGGGTATATTTGAGCTATCCAGAAAATTCACCAGGGCCTCCTTGTTCGCTGGAGATCTAGCTACTTTGTCTCCGTCGTATAGTTTTGCGTAGAAGTCTTTGAATTCCCTTACAATTTGTTTGGGGTTCGCGGTAATTTCCCCTGATTCTCGCCGTAACGCTTGAATATTATAATTGCGTGTTTTGGAATTAATCATATTGGCTAGTAAGGTATCTGGTTTGTTTGCTTTCTCGAAGAATCTTCTCTTTGACCAACTTAACGCTTTCTCAGCCTGGGAAGTGAGCAGAAGGTTTAGTTTAATCTGGGTGTCCTTTATTTGTTGCAGGGTCGCTGCATTGGGTAACCTTCTATGTTGTTCCAAGTGCTGCTTTAGCTCTGCTTGCACCTTAATAATTTTTGCGTTGCGCTCTTTTTTCTTGCGGGCTCCCATGCTAATCAAAACCCCCCTCAGTGTTGCTTTATGTGCCTCCCAGAGGGTTATATGTGAGTCAACGCTATCTTTATTCTCCCTGAAGAAGTTTTTAATCTCCTCTTTGATCTTTCTCTCAAGGTCTGGGATCTTTAGAAGGGAGTCATTTAGTTTCCAGTTTGCTCTTGGCCTTTCCAGCCCTATCTGCGTGCACCTTAGCTCGATCGGTGCGTGGTCTGACCATGAAATATCATGGATCTCCGTATGGGTGACCGCGGAGACCAGTCTACTAGACACAAAGAAGTAATCGATTCTGCTAAATGAGTCGTGTGGGTGTGAGTAGAAGGTGTAAAGTTTTTCTAGTTGGTGGGTTTCTCGCCATGCGTCCACTAGCTGGAGGTCTTTTAATTCTTGCTCTTGCGCGGAAGATCTGGGATTGGCTTTGTGTTTGTGAGGCCCTGAGCGATCCAGAGTTATGTTCATAGCCACGTTGAAGTCCCCCCCTAGGATTAAGGCTCCTTCACTGAATTTTTTTATGACGCCGAATGTCTTCTTAAAGAATTCTGCCTCATGGGTATTAGGGGCATACAGCGTGGCTATTGTTATGGGTACTGCATTTATGGATCCTACGAGCATCAGAAACCTGCCCTCTCGGTCCTTCTTTACTTTATTTACTATTAGGCCTACCCTATTATGAACTAGGATTGCTACACCCCGCTTCTTTTCTAGGGCGGAGGATAGGAATACTTGGTTATATTGTTTATCGAAGTATTTGGGAGCGCTAGTGGTACTGAAATGCGTTTCCTGGAGAAGGATGAAATCTGCTCCCTTTTTTTTGTAATCAGTAAGAGCTATCCTTCGTTTGCATGGGGAGTTTAGTCCCTTAGTGTTGTGGGATATAAATGTTAGAGGCATGTTGGTGCGGGGTACTGACCTTGTATTCTTAGTGTTGCTCTTGGGTGTATCGAACCGCTACGGTGCTGCTTCTGTACCTCTGCAGTACTCAGCTCTGTGCGGGGCTTCGGCGGTGGACCACTTGTGAAGGAGACAGTGTGGGGGAGGGTAGACACAATAGGTACGTGGGATACATGAGGGAAGAAAAAGAACACATTTAAAACACATATCAACTTGGGAGAGTGGTCAGCGGCATAGTACCACTTTCTCTCCCTTGCCTGTGGGTCGGTGGGTCTCTGGAGCACGCCCTCCATCTCCTTCTTTCTCCAGAGGGCCGTGTCACCCCACATCTTCCCCAGGGCTTCCTCAGGTTCTAGGGCAGCTGTCCCAGCCCGAGGGTAGACACACACGGCGACTATAGGACCGCCGTCCCAGCCGTCTAAATATCAACTTTATTAGTCCTAACTTGGATCTCGTTAAAGTTCGCATGTGAGATAGTCTGCGTAAAACCTCTAATGTGAGAACAAACCCAAAACTGACCATGTAATCATAACTTTCCACAACTTGACCCCTTTTCCTCTATATTTGTGACGCCCCTCATATTGCCTGCTGAGCTTAAGCTATCTGCTACATCCTGTAGGTATAATCCCTTCCCTTTTAGTTCAAAGCTTTAATTTAGTTCAAATTAGCTGCTCTTAGCTTAATTGCCCCCCAGAGGTATCTGTCCGTCTGGACCTATCTCTGAACCTCCCCATCTCCCCTCTCGTGCCTATGTTGTCGCTCCCTTTGCAGGTTTCTACATTGGCATCTCCACTTCCTAACTTACAGGTATTCCGTTGTTGTCTGTTGCTTCTGTGTGCCCTCCAACTTTTACCTCCCTCCCCCCCTGCTCCCTCCCCCCTCCTCCTCCTCCCCTCAGCAGGCTCCTTCCACTTTCTGCTGCCCTCCGCTCTAGCTCCCTGCTTTACCTTGCGGGGCCCTGTATCTTAATCCCCCTGCGCCGCTCTGTTAGTGTGTGTTGTGCTACTGTTGTCCACAATCTCCCTTCGGTGCCTTCGATCTTGTTCTTGCTCCCGCCTCTTCCGGTTTGGTATGACCGCCGCCATCTTGGATGTGGCGCCTCGATCGCGTACCTCTCACGTGAGGCGCTGCCTCCTTCCTGCTGACGTCATCTGCTGCCGCCCCTTCTCAGTTGGGCTCCGGAGCTGGTCCAAGATGGCCGCTATTCCTCTTCTGCTGCCGTCGGGGGTACAGGCAAGTGGTGCAGTGATGCTGTGGGAGATCAGGACCTTGTCTCTGCTGGGTTGCGATGCGAATGCCGTGGGGGGGGGGGGTGCGCAGCCATGAGAGGGCTCCTGGTGGGGTTTTCGTGGGCATCTTTGGCTAACTAAGAGGTAGGGTCAACTGTAACTGTGGAGGAACATTAATTCTTTATTTGGCCATTTACCGTGGGCTGCGGGCTTGGTTGTTTTTGTTGGTTCTTCCTGCCTCCCGCCATGTTGGATCTGGGGCTGCTCTGTTTCCCGCCACTTCCTCCGTGATTTTATCTTGCAAGCCCAGTTTTGTAAGAAAGGCTCCTCCATCCTCAGCTTTCTTTATTGTGGTGGATGCCCCATTTCTGGACACCAGGAGCCCGAAAGGGAAGATCCAGCGGTATTTAACCCCTTCGTCCCTGAGGATCCTGGTGATTGGGGTAAGTTGCTTTCTTTTCAGCAACGTGGTGGGGGAAATGTCCTGGAAAACTTGGATCTTGTGTGACTCAAAGGACGGGTTATTACGGGTCAGCTGGGCAAACAGTTCTTTTATTCTGAAGAAATGGAAGCGGGCGATGATATCCCGCGGGGGGTCTCCCGGTTGTGGCCTGGATCTCAGGGCCCTGTGGCAGCGATCTAGGTGCAGCTCCTGGGACGTTTTGTCCGGCATCAGCTGGGTCAGCCACCGGGCCATGAAATCTTCTGGGTCGGTCTCCTCTTCTGGGACCCCCCGTATCCTCATATTATTTCTTCTCTCCCGATTTTCGGAGTCCTCCTGCTTATCTAGAATGTCCTGGATAGTGTCCTTTACTTGGGCCAATTGTTTATCTGTTCTATGGAGTGCTTTCACCGTAGTGTCCAGTTTCCTTTCCAAGGAGTCAGTTCTGGACCCTATACTGCTTATGTCTGCTCTTAGGGACGCCACCTCGGCTTGCAGGCATCTCTTAATGTCC
>WSYH01015575.1:0-14062 GCA_036426205.1 Ascaphus truei | reverse complement strand
GGGCGGGAGGGTGGGCGTTTTAGGGCCGGGTAAGCCAACATCCGAGATCTGCAAGTCCAGTAGACCCTTGCCTCCCCGCGTGGGTCAGGGGGTGGCATATGGGTGCACACCCTTTAATACCGGGCCAACCCCCTCTCCTCTTACACCTTCCTCTTCCCTAAGGGTGACTGTGGCCCACTGGCCCTAACGGGGACGTGGGGCCTGCTGGCACCCTTAACGAACTCAGTCTCAGAGGGAAGTCCTGACGTGAAAGTCCATCAGGATTGCTGTTTTCATCTACCCTTTTTGTGCTGAATAGTAAACTCGAATTCTGTAAGGCCAAGCTCACCTTGCGAACTTGCATCCCCCTGAGCTAGCCTCTGGAGCCAACTCAGGGGGGTTGTGGTTGTGAGGACGTGTGAAAGCGCTTCCATACACATATGACTGGAGTTTTTTGCAGTGCCCACACAATGGACCCAAGCATCATTCTCAATGGTGGCATAGGCCACCTCTCTGTGGAGTAGTTTTCGGCTGAGGTAAACCACAGGGTGCTCTCTACCGTTGTCCCCCACTTGGTGCAACACAGCCCCAATTGCATAGTCCGAGCATCAGTCTGTATGAGGAAATGTTTGGTATAGTCTGGGGCAGCCAATATGGGGGCCCCAGCAAGCGCAGTTTCAAGTGCCTGGAAAGACAGGTTTTCACAGGCAGGAGTCCAGGTGATAAGTCCAGGCAGTTGCTTCTTAGTCAAAATCAGTCAGGGGTTTGGCCACGGCGCTGTACTGTGGACAAACTTCCTATAGTACCCTGCGGTGCCAAAAATGCCAAGAACTGTTTCTGGTTTTTTGGAAACAGGCACTGAACTATGGCTTCTACCTTGGCTGGCTTGGTTTGAGGTGCCCTCCACCCACCTGTGCCTACGTCAGGACCTCTGCCATCCCTACCATAAACTCTAGTGGTTTCAAGGTAAGCCAAGCCTCCTGATCCTATGTAGCCTGCCAGCGATAATGTCCTAAATGGGATCCCAGTGAATTACTAAGATATCGATGTCATCTAAGTAAGCCCTGGCATAGCTCTGCATCCCTCCAGGAACCTATTGACCAGGCATTGGAAGGTGAGCGGGGCATTCTTATCCCAATGGATCACTAAAAACTCAGAGAGGCCACTTGGAGTGATGAATGCTGACTTTTCTCCCTAGCCTCCAGAGTCAGTGGGATTGCCAAAGCCTTTGCTCAAATCCATGGTGGTCAGATGATTTGCCCCCGGCGAGTTCATCCAGTAACTCATCCATGCGGGAGGGTAGGCATCTGACACCGTCCCAGGGTTGAGCAAGCGGTAGTCCACACAAAACTGGGTGGTCTGTCCTTCTTAGGGACTAGAACTACCGGGCTTGCAAGGACTCTGGGACGGAGAAGAAGAAATTACCCTAGGGTCAGCATCTCCTCTATCTCCCTCTCCAACTGGTCGTGACCTCTGCTGACACATCTATAAGCGTGTTATGCAAGAGCTGCAGGTCCCCTGTGTGTACTGGGTGTTTGGTGAGATGTGTGGTCCCTGGCAGTCAGTGAAGGGGCCCTTATAATTAGAAGCATGTCCCGGCTTCTCCCTTCTGCCTAGCACTTAACTGTGCCCCTATCTCCACCTGTTCCCAGTCGTGTGTTCCTGCCTAGCCTCCCAAGGAGATCAGGCAGAGCATTGCTCGCTGGATCCTAGCAGTGGGCTACAAATGGCCATCACTGCTCCCATTACTCGGTGCTTGTATTCTTTCAACATATTAACATGATAGTCTTATGCTCGTCAGGAGCTACCTGTACAACGTAGTTGTACTCATTCACATGCTGTCCTGGATGGAATTCCTACTACGGGCATGCGGTCTACCATGCTTTTGCTTGGGCTGAGCAGCCTGAGGTGGTCCTGTGGCCACCCCCATGAGCATCTCTTAACGGTCTCGGAGATTCTACTACACTGGATGCACTGAAGCATACAGTGCAGATAAACTCCCTTTCCCTCTCCCTACGGAATGTCCAGAGGTCCACGTACCCTGCGCCCTATTAAGTTGCTCGAAAGGGGAGAAGTGTAGATTCCTGCGGTTCGGTACTCTCGGTAGGCAAACAGCAAGTCAGTGCGTAAATGAATCTCCCAGTCTATCCCTCGGCCTTATAAAGGTCCCGAAGCATCTGCTCAGGGGACCTTAAACCTCTCACATAATCCGTTTGTCTGGGGATGGTAAGGGTAGGGGTAGGCGCCGGTGCTGTACCCGCATGCATCAGCAGCAGAAAACTAACAGTTCACTCATGAACTGCGAACCTGATCGGTTAGGACCTCACTGGGAAACCTACCCTAAAAAATAGTTCAGCAAAAGTGCTGCCATCTGTCTTGGCATCTATGGTGCAAGCGCTACCGCCTCAGGGTACCGGGTGGCAAAATCCACCATCGTGAGGATATAGCGCTTCCCCGACCTGCTGGAAATAAGAGGTTCCACAATGCCATCGATTTCCTTGGAAGGGTTTCCCATTATCGGTAGGGTTTCGGGGTGCCTTTCCGGTCGCCTGATTACCCACTCGCTGGCAGGCATCACAAGGCGGCCAGAATTGCCCACATCTGGTAGAGTCCCCGGCAGTAGTAACGCTGTGTAATAACTGGGCTCGCGTTTGTTGACACCCCTGATGTCCCGCTAACGGAATAGAGTGAGCTACCCGTAAACAGTTGCTGTCGGTACCCCTGGGACACTACTAGCTGCGCCTTTACCAGTCTAACCTCCTCTATCCCTAGGTCCCTTTTCTCTATAACAAGGAGCTACCTTATGCCATAGGCCAGTGACCATTCCTGAGAGATGCCTCAATCCCCACGACTGCAGATGAGATGGATGACAGACACAGCCGCACAGGCCAAGGGCCAGGGTAGGGTCTGTCTTCACCGCCTCCTAGACTGGGCTCCTAATTCTGGCCAACCCCGTCAGTCATTGTACGGAGAAGAATGGTGGAAGGGTGAGGGGAAACAGTAAGTCAGATCTAATGGTTGCAACTGATCCTGGCTTACATCCGGGCATCCATTGCGCCGCTCTGCTAACGTTGGTCCCAAAGGCTGGGGGATGGCGCCTTCGCACATTGCCGTGCTCTGGCTCTGGCGGTAACCGCAGCATCCTGCACAGGGGTTTGGGCACTCGGTCGTAGGTGCAGATATCGGACCAGATCGTTGCCAAAGAAAAGAACTTCAGCATCCAAACGGGTAAAACCCCACCTGCCCGCAAAACCCTGGCACCCCCCCCAACAGAAAAAGATTCTGGCCACTTGCAGGAAATCGTGGCTCTCCGTCGGCCCACAGTGACTGTGTATCCCAGGACACTGGGCCTGGGAGTATGTCAGTAATTAATGAGGCCGGACCATATACAGGTCGGACCAGGGTACCTGCAGCTCTGAATCCAGCAAGCCGAACGGGTTGCGGTAATTTCCGACGTGACCGAGGTGTCGGAGTCGTCCTGCTATGGCCGCTCGTCTGCTGCAGGTCCACAGTGAGATGTCTCCGTCTGGCTGTAGGCACCGAGATGAAACCGGGACAGGCGTGTGTGGCATGGGACCATCTCGCTGGGAGTTGGTTCCTGACCGGTCCGGGAGTCTCGTGATGTGGAAGCACCGCCGCACGGCCGGCTAACGGCTTCACAACTGGGGTGCGTGCCACCTGATGGGAATCCGACCCGGAATGCAGGGGTTCGGCGGGCAATCTGGTCTGACTGTGACCAGGGCCGGTTGCAGTTTGCAGTTTGTAGCACGGAGCTCGTCCCGTGCCGGAGCTCCCCGCCTTCGGTGGATGCTGCCCGCAGGCGGGCCTCTAAGTTCCATTGGGGGATATCGGCAGGACTTTTTGGGCAGTGCCTGCCGCCACACAGCCGCCTTCGGCTACTACTTTACGGACAATCAGGGCGGCTGGCCACAGTCGTTCGCAAACCTCGCCACCCTCCCGGCGTAAGTTTGGGTTCTTGTCGTACACGACAAGACCCCCCCTCGCCCTCTCCGCGGAGGCCACTGCTGATGAGTCTGCTCCTGAAAGGATGAGGTCCTCAGCAGGCGTTGGTAAGTCCGTTGCCTCATAGCCTCCCCACCCAGGCGTACCCGTACAAAGCCATGCGGGTCACGAAGTGGAACATTGGACTCCTCGGGTTGACTCTCTTCTGCCGGAATTTCCCCGAGGATAGGCTTCAGGGGTAAAATTATATACGGAAACATAACAGGTCTTTCAGGTGGTCATACTGCTGCGGCGAGTTTTATCTGACGCATTGCCTTTCGAGCTCCTGCCGCCAGCCAGTATCCTGGCGGTCTCCCGGAGGGTCGACAGGCGCGCGCCGAAGCGCGGAGGAGCGCCCTCCGATCGGTGGTGCTATCACCTCCCGCTACCGGGTCCGCCGGGTCCCCCGGAAAAACCCTGCCGCCGAGATCTCCCGGCTTGCGGATATCTGGCCGATGGCAATTCAAGTGTGTCGTACTGTAGTCATTAGCTATCATCTGTGAAGCGCATCATCGCTACTGCTGTTAGATCAAGACGGCACAGTAGGGGTCCAAACGTCGCAACCCTTGCTGAGGAGAGAGGACACGTAGTGTAACGCACACGAACACACTATGTTCGAGAAGAGTTTCCTGTTGAGAAGTGAACTGTCGATCTGATCAGTGCCTTTCACGAACTGGTGAGACTGTTTGCGCTCCAGTGTTGAGTTCATCTTGTGTTGGGATAGGACACTGGGGGCAATAACAAGGTCTGTTCACTGCCATAGGTGAGTAAAAATGCAGCCGCATCCTCCGGTGTCCCCTGTCACCCCATGCAGTAATCAGTGCCAACATTTCAGGGGAAGGGCGACTGGAGCGTGCTGCAAGCAACCAGTACCCCTCCTGTTGCCCTGCTCCCGGGAGGTGCACTCGTTCCCTCCCAGAGATGTCCCACCCCGGAATCGGGTTCCTTCCCTGATTTCGGGGTGGCTGTATAAGGGCAAGCTGAGCCGTATCCTGAGGCTCTGCAAGTTGGGGGCTTCACATAGTCACCCGATTTGCGTCAACCATGTCTACGACCCTTGGTTCTCATAAGGCGTCAATAATTCACGGCACTTGTCCTGTCAGCTGAGCTCGGGTGATGTAGTGGATGAGACTTCAGCAGGCTATCGGTTCACTACACAAGAGACCACATTGAGAGTCGCGCAAACAGAGGTGAGGTGATGTTAGCAAAACTTGGGATTAATGCGTAGCACTGTTACTGTGGGGTTCCAAATTTCTTTGGCCAGAGACATCGCCAGAAATTAGACTCTCGAGGTTACCAATTACTGACAGAGTTCCCAGCAGAACACTGGTACTTAGGTTCAGTTCAATCCACAGCTTGCACCATTAATTATAGAGGTGTCACGGTGAGCTTATGACAAGATATAATGAACACCAAATATCTTGTGTTTGAACCTGAACGAGGCTTAGTAGATAATAAAATATAATTATCCTTGATAAGGTGAACACAGAATTAAGTCAAATTACACAGAAGAGGTAACACGACTTAGGGTTGGGGACATGGAAGTATCAGATAGCAATTTCCTCCAGCAATCATGTGACATCAGGTGGCAATTCGTAAGCATCTCATATCAAACAGGGGTTAATTTTTAGCCCACACCAACTATTAAAACTGCTAGGGTGACACAATTTATATACTGTGTTAACCCCCATTGATTAACATTGAATACAGACTATTGCCGTGAACAAATTATCTGATATCCAATCGCTTTATATTATGTGAGACACAGATTAAACCATGCCCCAGTAGTTGCCATGGACTGGGACTCTATGGGTAGCACCATTAATTAAATCTGGGCTGACTAGACCCAGCGACCCACCAAATGAACATGTACTCCCTTTGTCCATGTTTGTCAGGTGTGACGACATAACATTTATTACACAAACAACCCCCAGTTTAGATCACTCCACCCTCCCTGGAACCAATTGGTCCCGGCAGACAGCTGTGATAGGACTTGGTCGTCGATTAGTAAGTGTAAACAATCAGGCCAATCAACTGTTGATCACAGTGCTGGTCAATCAGCCGGCTGCCCTTCAGACCTATAGCATAGCAGATGGAGTTCTGCATTTTCACGAACAGATCAATATACCATACAAGACACTTTAATATTACTCATATTAATAAGTCCATTCTGGGGATCGTGGGTTCGAATATGACCGTTTCTTAATGCCTACAGTGACTCAAACACTGGCCAAATATCAACTCTCTGCGACTCCAGAACTGGAGATACAGAAATGCACTTTACAAACATAAAATACAGGATATATAATGAAACATAGGACAGCGGGAACATACCATTTCCTGACATGAACAAGGTGTAAGCCACATTCGCGACCGCAGTCCCAGTAACCCCTTGCCTCCTGTGGTGAGTCAGGGGTGTGGCATATGGGGTGCAAACCCCTTTAATACCGGGCCAACCCCCCTCTCCCTCTACAAAACTATATTCAGAAATGGAACACAACAACTTTGATAAATATAGATCATTCTAAACATCGTGTTTGTTTGGAAATTCACATAGAGGGGAGCAAACATGCGGTTCTTTAAATGAGTAATTTATTGTATAGTATTCTGTATGATCCTACTGGAAGGTCATCAGAGGACTCTGCCAGGGGGAAGTCCCCAAGTAGGCTCTATATACACATTTTTCACGATTCTAGTCTAGCATTGGTTAATGCAGATTATAATGACATGACGCAAAATTACTGTGTATCACGTTGGCTAATACCCTAATCTAAGTCTTCATTTTAATGGTCAATAAAAATAGTAACACAATGTCTTAAAACACTAGGTACAACAACAAATGTATGCAGAAGCATCAACATAAATCAGGACAACAACAAAGTACGTCAAGGTACATCTTATCGCTATAACTTCTGTGCAACAACAGATAGTCCTCTATTCATTTGTAACAGTATAATTCTGGCCGTTGAGCCATCGGCACAGAGTGGAAAAATCTACTGTCATCAACAAAACTCATCCTTTCACAACAAACAATTCTTTACACACGAACGGAGTACTCAGGGGTGGAGAAATAACAGACAAAATTTGGATTCTGAAAACTGCTAATAATTCATTTCCCCCCCCCCCCCAGTCAATTTCCACAGTTCCTCTTTCATACTTTTCACAATCTTCAGTGAGAATGTATAACTTTATTCTGGAAAGAATGGATTCATCTTAAGTAGAGGGTATGGTCTAACACTTGGTCCGGGGTACCTATAACCCGTTGGAGCCTCACCCACTCCATATCAATTCGCAATTGTTTTTCCTCCTGACAGGTTATTTATTTTCTCATTGGATCGGATCACATCGGAGAGGAGTATGGAGGTAGATTTAGAGGGGTTTCCTGTCTGGGTCTTAATATTTATAATCTTGAAGGTGTATGGAGGGAATGAGTTGAGAGGTTCAAATTGGTGACATCTTAATGCAAGAGATAACAATGAATATGACGCACAAACCAACGCTACACCATATAATCAGTCCTTGAACCTGTTCGCTCCCAGTGATCCAAACCACGTGTTTATCTCAAGTCAGGGAGAAGGAGTGGCCTCCGGTGAACACGTAACAAAAAATTTTGGGGAAAAAAAAAGTTCCCATACCTTGGCCCTATACATAGGGGTGTGTCCCCACTGAGATTTGCAATACTTGAGACACACCTTTAGATATCAATCCAGGCGGGAAGACACATTTGGGAACACTAGTCAATACTTCAGCATATACAGGACTAAACCTATTATTATTTTAGGGTCATAAAAAAATATGTTGTGAATAATGAAGGGCACGATGGATGTGAATTATCAGTGCTGTCAGTGTGCACTCATACTTGGTTAATATGCCATTAATATTAGAAGAATGGCAATCTAATGCAGAAGCTCTTAGGAGAAGCTTTTTTTTTAAACTTGATTTTAGTTGACAGATTGCATAACAACTTTATACACACTTTTTTCTTCGTTGGGGGAAGGGAGGGAGGGAAAAAAGATCACAAATAATAGAAAATAAAAAGGGTGGGTAGGGGGGAGGGGGGGGGGGAATGGTAAAGCCAACAGAATATCCGCATATATATTTAACATACAGGTCTATCAATACTTCACACGAGACTCACTAGATTACATAGAGTAACAAGAGCACACATCTGAATTACAACATTATGTTTCCCGATTTATACCGGATATCTACATCTATCAACCAGGCTCCAGGTTTTCTAGAAATTGTCAACAAGTATCATGAAAGCTAGTCAGTTAACTACTTTTGGCAAATAATCATATTTTGGCCTTATAATTTTTATGGAAGGAATTTTGTTCTGGACCATACTTCAGATATTTGTGCACCTGGTGACGGTGGCTAGTGTGGATAACAGTTTATTTCTGCCCTTGAGAGACCAAAATGGGTCTGTTCAAGAGAAAAATCCACTGGGTCCAATGGTGGATCTCTACATCCATGAATTTCTCTGGATTCACCAACTGCCGAATCTTGACTCCAAAGTTCATGCAAATTAGGTGGGGTCAGGGCCCACCTGTGGATACAATGTGTTGCTCTCTCTTTTCCACACCCCTTGGGCATAGGGAGAATTATCTGGTCATATTTGTTTTGTACTATGCAGGGCAAAGCCTGAAACAACGCGGAGGCAGAAGGAGAGCATCCCCGCTCATCAGCACAAAAAACGGGAGAGGAGATCAGGATGAAATGCCAATAAAAAAGGTTAGGTGTATTCTGCACTAGGGGAATCATCCTCACATAAAGAAGTTGTACACGGACAGCCCTCTTACGCATTTGCGCTCCAGGCGTTTTATCAAAGACATTCTTTGCTGATTCTTACCCGGAAAAGTGCGCGAGTCCGATGGACTTGGATTTTCCATAACCGTGAACCGGTGAGTGAATATGATTGTTCATCAGCAAAGAACTTTATCAATCCTCTAAAGGTTCTGTTGGCAATTTTGTCTGAAACTGGAGGGGGCAAGATAAAGTTGATTGTTATAAGGAGGAAGTGGATTGGGGACGGGTCCGCTATTCTTAGCCAGACTATTATGCTTAACACGCTCTTATACCTCCTGTCCCCCCTCACCTTGGTAGCAGTGCTATCCCGTAACCGCTTAATTCAGTGTATGGTGAGATTACGGCTGTGCAGGCAAAATGACTTTATTTCAACAATCTGGCATGATCATCAGGATATATAATCATTAAATACTTATACTCACTTGTGCACCTGCATAGAAAACAACCAAGTTCTCTTTAATAGTCTACATATATGAATAATTAATTCACGTTTGTTCTTGGGTATCGCCGGATGCTCCTGTCTTGGCTGGCAGAGCACTAGCACGTAGAGAGTGCGAGGTCGCAATAATCATCTTACATATTGGATACTTATAGGGGTTCATAACCCCGTAGCTCCCGCCTTTGACGCGTTCTCTTTCCACTGTTGTACAAATGTAGCCCTAAGCCACTTAGGAGAGATCATTTAATAAGCTGCTGATCGTTTAGACGAGAAAGGAAATTGGGATCCATGGTCGGCAATATCTGCACAACTATCCCAGCCAATTGTCCGACTTCTCGTTTATCAGAGATAAGGACGGGCAGATTCCGGGATAGGGTGAGAGATTCTACCCCCTGGGGTAGTGATCTCTCGCTGTTAGAGATCTATTGCCAACCCCATAATTTAATTTTAATGGATAAATTGATTTTCGTGCTAGTTATTTATGCCCCCTCCCTTTTTTTTCAAAATGCTAATCACCAGAAAAAGTCCTATATAGCACTTCACTAGTTACTAGTTACCATTTGTTATCACAGTGAGTACATAGATCATATAGGAAACTTTTTAGGGTTCTTTTGGGACCAGCCTCTGTAATAAGTTTAGCTTTTCACTATAGCACCCTGTTACTATTTTGTATTACTATCATCCGTACTAGGCTGAGCGGTAGGTCCCCTTGTTATTGGTTAGTGCTTTTTGCGAGCCCTGTAAAAAATACTAGAGTCTTTTTCAAAAATGTCTCTTTCTCTCTCTCTCATCTCTCTCTCTCTCTCTCTCTCTGTCACTAGTTCTCGTTTGTCACCCATTGTTCTGCATAAACGATCATTCTCGTTTCTTATGGTTATCCTTCTTAGAGCTCTGCAAGTTTGGAAAAATTCCGGCTTACAATTTCTCAATTGTAAACGTTCTCTCCCTCCTGTTTCTGAGCCCTATTTTGCTGACCTCTTTTTGCCACCTTGTTTAGCTTCCCAGCTTCCCTGACCTCCTTGTCATCTCATGTTCCCAAACAATACGCAGTTCTAACCTAGTGACCCAACTTTTCTCGTATCGTACCACCTTCCAAAATCAGCCACTAGTAAGGTGGTCATTGGTATTTGTCTCAATTTTATTACTGTATGTGTGCGATCTCCATATATCCGATTAACATACGGACATGGCCAGATTGACTTATATGTCTCTACTAGCTGAGGCCCGCGTTGCCGTGGGATACTTGTGGTTTGGTGGGTGGTGGATTTGGGTGGGGGAGTGGCCACGCAGGCCAGCATGCGGTTTCGGTGCGCGGATGATGCTGGGGATCTGTATAGGTATCAGGGGCGATGTGGTGGTGATTTTGGCTCCAGGGTGGCAGGTGGGGAGTGAGCCTGGGTAAGGGGGGCGTGTAGTGGCGTGCGGGAAGAGTGGGAGAGTGCGATGATAGGGGAAAGCATGGGTCGGTGCAGAGGGGGGTTGAGGGGGGGCGGGAATGGAGGGGGCGGGGCAGTAGAAGAAGTGGCCTTGGGGGATGGGATACAGGCGGGCTGCTGAGTGTGGTGGGATGGGAGGTGTTGGCGTGGTGGGGATACGTGGGGTGTGTGTGTGATTACAAACAAGTTTGTGTGGGTGTGGTTTCGTTTTCGGTTCACCGTGTGTGTGTTAGTTGTGGAACAGGTGTATTACAGTTTGTTTGTGTGGTGTGTGGTGTATACATGTTGTGTGTATAAATTGGATGTGTGTGTGTGTGTGTATAAGGGTTCGTGTGTTATTGTGGTGTGGTACAGGGTGTGTGTTTAAATGTGTGTGTTACATGTGTGTATACTAGAAAGAAAATTGACACAGAGGCGAACACAGGGATGGATGTTAAATACAGTATTTAATAAAACAAACACATAAATAGCTGAGATGGACAACCCCTTCTCAGCTCAAGGAGTAAATGCCAGAAACTAAAAACCATATAATTATGGTCTCTTACATAAAAAGTCTAGGGAAAATACAATCACATACAACAAAAAACAATCCAGGGCAAAATGAACAAAGAAAGGTACTAACAGCCCAAGGGGCATTTGAATTGAAAACTGCCATATGAGGCTATATTTATACCGCTTGACAGGGGGAGACGACCAACTTACAAAGGCAAAGGTGGGGTCAACAGATGACCCGCACAGGATCCGGACGCGGCACCAGGGAAGTGAAACACGCCACACTGGAGCCTCAGGCAGGCTCCGTCTCAACTCTCCAGCCAACGCCAGGATGCGACCGTCTGACTCTACGGCCGTTGCGCAACCAGTTGCTTCGTCAGGAGGTCCCCCCCAAGTACAGCGTCTCCGCGGTATTATGGAAGGAAGGCGAGTTAGTAAACAGTTTCCCCTCAGACGAAGTCCCACCCTAGATCGGAAGATAAATACTTAAAGGATTGCACACTCGTTTCCCTGGACAGTGGTCACATGTAGCGATACGTCATGTGTAAGGTCTACCAGAACGGGAAACATGTACACAGCAAAGCAAGGAAAGACTGCCAGGACCATCAGGTACAAGTCCGAGATGCAGGAGAGCACTTGGGATGATTGGTCATCTGGCAGTGCATGCCTGTTGCACTGGTGTTACAGTTTACCACTGTTCTGTGTAGACCGTATCACATGACTATCAGCTGGGGGGGGTGTGTGTGTGTGTGCCTGTGTGTGTGACCTTTGGCCCGTCACTCCGCCTCAGGCCAGTGAGAGGTGTGCGGGGGCGGGCGGGCCAAGGGAGCCATCTCATTGGCCTGAGGCGGAGTGACAGGCCAAAGGTCCAATGCGATTTCCTCTAGGGACACAGGGAGACACATACATACAGACAGACAGGCAATGACACATAGGACACTTTGAGAAAAATATAGTAGATACACTGGCGACACACTTTATTCGAGCTCGGCTAGTCCCACGAATTCGGGTATACCCGGGTGTATTGAGGTTTGTGACTATTTTCTGCCCGAGTGCATTGAGGTATTTTCCATGCAGGGATTGAAGCATTTTATTCCCGCTGGCTGCAATACTGCACAGTATATATATATATATACTGCATTACAATTCATGAATTTATGCCATCTGGTAGACACGCGAAGCATTGCAGCCTATTAAATCCTAATCATTATCATTTAACAGATCAGCCGCCCGTCAGCCAGGAATGAACCCAGGCTGGGAAGGCAAACGCAATGGGGCTTGTCAGAGGTGAGGAGCGGCGCATTCCAGGTATCTGCCAGGTACATACTGGGTATTTGCTCGAATAAAGTGTGTCGGTGCAGTACACATCACCCAGTGATACGTCACTGATCAGCTGCCTCTGTGTTCCCCTCTAGCCTTATGTGAGGATATTCTCAAGGCCTGGGACATTGCTACTTTAATATTATTGTGGTTTCATATAAACAAGCATGATATATTGTATTGCCACATTGTGGCTACATTGTTCTCTTCCACTTGAAGTTGCCATATCCAAGTATCAATAGATGTTTGTTATTCCATCTGGACACATTTGACACACACACACACACACACTTATGTGTTATATGTGCACAATACTATAGCGCACATAATGCTCATACGCCACAGTCCTTACCTCACCGGGGGAATTTTATTCACATATGTATATAGTTATTCACAGTTGTTGTTTCCATTTCTGAATATATGTGAATAAAATGTTATTGTTGTATGTTATTGGAGTTTCTCTGTGAGCTGTGGTAGTTCTTATGAACACCTGGTATTGAGTTCACTTCTCTGGGTCAATTGCAGCAAACTATCCATTATCAATACTGCTGTGTGAGTGCAAACAATAGGGAACTATTGTGTGATCCCTTGTGGGGATTCAAATTGCGGTTTACGTGTATCTCTCACTCCTTTATGCACCTCCAGTTATTTCTATATATTGATCTTCTTCATTAATGATAATAAGGTTTGAGCGACTAGACCTCTTTGTATTTGTCATGTGAAGAAGAGACCTATGAGGTTTGGAAAGTTCTGTACATATGAAGAAGAGACCTGAGAGGTTTGGAAAGTTCTGTAATAAAAGACCTCTGTGGTTTGGAACGCCCTGTTCATGTGAAGAAGAGACCTGTGAGGTTTGGAACGCTCTGTACATATTATTATAGGATATGATAACTCTTTACATCCAGTCCGTTAACCCCTTCCATGCCCTGCAGTCCATTGCTGGCCACTCCCTGTTGTGAGCTGCCCTCCCTGATGTTAGAAAAGTTCTCCTTACAGCTGTCTGCCCCCCCCTCCTGGGGCGTGTGCAGGAGCCTGTGTATAAAGGGACTGGGCTATAGTTAGGAATTTATCCTTCTGCTGAGAGGGAGATCAGAGCTGGAACCTGGGACCATGGCAGAGGGTATGTGAGAATATGTGAGCCCTATCCCGCCCCTGTATGCATCTAGGGTTGCCAGGTGCCCGGTATTTGGTTACTGTGTCCGGTACAAAATGAGAGTTAATATCGGACATGTACGTGTCCGGTATTACGTCTCTGGATTTAGTAGCTTGCTGGTGGGGCGGCTGTAATCGCGGGATTTCCCCTGAGCAGGGCTGCTGCTGCTAGGGGGCTGGGCAGCTATCTCTATCCTGATTGGCTGCTGTGTAATGCATCCAATCAGGAGGAGGTGGCAGGAACCTCAGGGTGAGGCAAAAGTGCGGAGGAAAAGCATGGAGCGGATAGGGGTGTGTGTCCTGTTTATCCTGCCTGTGTCCTGTGTGTCCTGCCTGTGTCCTGTGTGTCCTGCCTGTTTCCTGTGTGTGCTGTCTGTATCCTGTGCGTCCTGCCTGTGTCCTATGTGTCCTGCCTGCTTCCTGTGTGTGCTGC
>WSYH01015574.1:0-14065 GCA_036426205.1 Ascaphus truei | reverse complement strand
CACTCTTCCACGCCCCTTGGCCCCCCCCCGCCCTTCCACGACCCTCCCCCCCGCCCTTCCACTCCATGCCCCCTGCCCTTCCACGCCCGGGCAACGCCGGGTATACCAGCTGGTATATATATATAGCAACCTTTACTGTGGCAAGTCTGCAATGAGAAGCACAATGCGAACAGGCACCACGATGATGTCATGCTCTCGCGAGAGCACCAGGAGGAGAAGCGAGGGTACTGAGGAGAAACCAATGAAGAGATCGGAGAGTGAAGAGAGAGCCCGGATAAAGCCACCACCGGCGGATCATGAGGAACTGGACGGCGCTGGACTATGACGAACTAATGGACTAATGTGGGTCACCTGGTGATGGGTTTATATAAAGTTTTTTTGGACATTAAGATTGATGCTATTGGCTCTTGAGAAAGGCCATGTGAGGTCGAATCTATTGGCAATAAATTTGCATTCCAAAACCCGTAGTGCCCTGTTCTTTTCAACGGCAGTGACAAGAGCCGCCCCTCTATGGGTCTACTACCTACCTTGGCCGCCGTCATGTTACGGGACCTGATTTTTTCAGAACTGGCGACGGAACGCTGGCCACGCCCCCGGTGATTAGGCCAATGAGGATGAACCTGTCGAGTGATGTCATGGCCACACCCCTGCTACGCCCCCCTCCATCTTTCCTCCTGCTGCTCTACAGAGACAGGAGAATAGAGCTGCACGCGGCACCAGCCTGGCAGGCGTGCAGCGCCGTCACGGTGACAACGCCTTAAGTGCTGCATTAACTTTACTACGTCTGATGGATATGCGTTGAGGTGTTCCACGCCTCTTTTATATATCATTAGCACTAGACGCCATTATAGTAATAAAAGGGCTTGTTACGGCTGAAGACAGCAGTTAATGCAGCGGTATTACGCTTTGAAGATCCCAGTAAGCACTTAACGAGACGTTAAGTCAATAACGGAGCTTTAGTACAGAGAGCAAAGTCCTTGGCGCACTATCAAGTGCGTAAACCTGATATGTTAGTCCTGTTTTTGGAGAAATAGTTCGTAAATGTCCACAGTCTGTCCTCCTGTTTTCCTTCCGATATTCAGATATCTGTAATCAGAGAGAACAGGAGACCATTGCGCAGTATCCCATGTATATCGAAACCTCATCCACACAGCTGCTAGGTACTTACATCTAGATGGATGAAGGCAGGCCTTGAAAGGTATCTTTAAACCGGAGGTCTGTGTCTCTCGCAGGGTTGTCTTGGATTCTCCAATTGCAATGCTCCCGCTCCACAGACAGCCGATTCGCCCAATGGTACACAAAAGATAAAATGCCTGATAGTGTGGTACAGTACAATTTAATAAAACAATAAAAAGATCAACAATTGATGCACTCACATGCTAGATGATCTCACTGCACGATTTACAACGTGCCGTCCGCAAGCATGAGGGGCTGAACCGTGGTGTGTGTGGAGGCTGGATCCCGCGTGTATCTCTTCCTCGCGGCCGCAATTCAGAGCGCCAGGTCCACCTCAGATGACGTCACTGCCCACAGCAACCTCCTCAGCTGGTACTAGCACGTAGCAATGCGTGCAACTAAGCTCCACCCTACGCACGTTTCGTGACTCCTGACGTCACTTCCTCAGGGGTAATCGGAGCTTTGTGAATAATGTGAATAACGGAGCTTTGTGGATCTGCCTGTTAATGTTATAATGTACTATTTAAACTCACAAGTACCACTAAATAATTTTGTTATTCATGCTTTTTATGTCAATGTACAGTGGTGTGAAAAAGAAAGTGCACCCTCTTTGAATTCTATGGTTTTACATATCAGGACATAATAACAACCATCTGTTCCTTAGCAGGTCTGAAAACTAGGTAAATACCACCATTTTAGAACCAAAACATTAGTGCCCTTTAATAAATATGTTGCATGAATTATATCAAATAAGCCAACAATTGCAGTGAAGATTTTAAGATAATTTGCGGTATATTAAGCAAGACCTGCTGGTTTACAATGTAAATAAATTAACCCCTTCTTCTCCTGCGTAGATTCCGGAAGGGGAAGGATTTAAATCTCTAAGAGCTTCTGAAAACACTGAACGCAGCGAGGATGGATCCGGTGCTATACAGGTCAGCTGAGGAAGGAGCGATGCCAAGAGCAGAGAACGCTCATTAAATTGTCCCAGGTCTTTCTCCTTTACCAGAGTTGTGCACAATTCTCAGTACCAGCAGCTCCTATTTCATTATTGCATCACTCAAATATGTGTTTGTGCCCAGAGGAAATGCAGTATTAGTACAAGTTCCCCCATATGTGGTTTATGCAGTCTTTGCGGTGATCTGAGGTCAAATCCCAGAAATTTTGTTCATAAAATATAAGCCCACACAAGCTTAGTGAGCGGAAAAGCTGTGTGTGCCCATTGTAGACTCTGGCCAGTAGATGGCGATGCAGAGCCCAGCAGCTCCTCCTCTTCCAGGCTGGTAATGGTCAGTGTGTGTACAGTATATGTATATGATGCATAGATGGTGTATGTGTGTATGATGCATTGATGGTGTGTGTACATATTATTGATGCATGGATGATGTGTGTATATATATGTGTATGTATGTATATATAGGTATATGGTTATTGAGGCAAAAAGTGACACTGTGTGCTCATTTGCATGTCATTTCCCAGAATCCCTGCTGTCAGTGGAAGTTGCTGATGCTGGGCGATAATGGGGAAAGGCGGGGTGTGCAGACCGCTAAGACATGCAGATGAGCACAACAGCTATATTTGCATATTGCTTTCCTGTGAGGCGTTTTTTTGTCACTTTTTTTACCTACCATAACTAACTCAGTATTATGGTTTAGCCTATCCCAAAGCCTCTTTGCATTCCAGTAAAATCAACCCCCACACTGATGAGACCCAAATTCAAGGCGAAACAGCTGTCCTGTGGGATGGTTTTTCTGGGTTTGCATAGCTGCACCTTCTAAACCCTGGCTGTGCTCAAAGCTTGGACCAGTGCAGCAAGATTAAGCCTATAGGGAAACCATGTTAAAAATGGTTATTGAGGCAAAAAGTGCCACGTGTGCTCATTTGCATGTCATTTCCCAGAATCCCTTGCTGCACGTGGAAGTGCTTGTATGCTGGGTGATAATGGGGAAAGGCGGGGTTGCAGACCTGCCTAAGACATGCAGATGAGCACACAGCTATATTTGCTATTTGCTGTCCTGTGGAGGGGTTTTGTCACTTTTTTACTCACCATAACTTAACTCAGTACTATGTTTAGCCGTATCCATAAGCTCTCTGCATTCCCAGTTAAATCAACCCCACACATGATGAGACCATCAAGGTCGAAACAGCTGTCTGTGGGTGGTTTTCTGGGTATGCACCTTACTACCTGGCTGTGCCAAAGCTGTGACCATGCAGCAAGCTTAAGCCTTAGGGAAACCATGTTAAAAATGTTATTGAGGCCAAAAAGTGAACACTGTGTGCTACATTTGATGTCATTTCCCAGAATCCCGTGCTGCAGTGGAAGTGCTGTATGCTGGGTGATAATGGGAAAGGGGTGTGGTTGCAAGACCTGCCTAAGACATTGCAGATGAGCACAAGCTATATTTGTGTATATATATATACTATATATTATATATATATAATATATATATATATATATATATATATAGTCAGGATAATGCAGTTGGCACTCCAAGAGATGCTGGTAAGCCACAGGTGCACGTCCATATAGAGAATGTAGTTATCCGTACCGTTCCAACGGATTGGTAAACAAGGACAGCACTCAGTGGTTGAAAATCAAAGTGTATTAGTGTGAAAGCCAAAAATACATCCAGAAACCAACGTTTCGGTCCTACAGAAGGGGACCCTTCTCAGGGGGATACAAAGGGGTATTATATTATATAGTGTCGACAAATCACCAAAAAAAAATCTACTCGCCGAACCAAAAAAATTACTCGCCACCTAGTACCAAATGTGTGCTGCTTGGGCCAATAGGCGCTCACCACGATATTAAATCCACTCGCCCGGGGGCTTGCAAATGGTTAGGTTTGTCGAACACTGTATATATATATACTATTATATATTATATTATATATATATATATATATATATTATATATTAATATATATAAATATATATATAGTATATATATATATATAGATATATATATATATTATATCATATATAGATACTTATATATATGATGAGTGTTGTATATATGATGCATGGATGGTGTGTGAATATAAACATGTGTGTGTATATATGTAGATGTAATCAAAAAGAGGTTTTACTTGGCTTCGGTTATGTTCTCAGTTAGAGCTTGCACAGCTAAACAGCATACAACAGGAAAACGCTCCAAACACCCAGGGAAACCCCAATCAGTCTAGTCTGATCAAGAGAAAGCGAACGGAATTCTTGGCCAGGGCACCTGCATGGTCCATGGAGAGGCTTATGGCACTATCCCAGCCTAGGCTCTTATTTATAGCATATTTTGTTAGGCTTCCTCAAATCAGTGCTGAGTGTTGTAGCAAAAAATGCATACTTAAACTGATGAGTCACAGTTCCTTTGTAGTAAACATATATATATGGCAAACATGTGACAGAGAGGGAGAGAGAGCTCTGCTTACCCAAAGCACATGCCATGGCACACCAAAGCTAATGAGTGGTACTTTCCCATACAAGTGAACACTAAGTTAGGACAAAAAATAAATGTATTACATCCAGAATGCACACAAGCCCGACATTGGTGTCCTGAAGAAGGTCCCACTGGGGACCGAAACGTTGGGCTTGTGTGCATCTTGGATGTAATACATTTATTTGTAGCAAGTCAGAAAATTGCTCTTTATCAAAGTCATAAAAATGACCTTAAGCATTTTAAGCAGTTTATTAAATATTTTTTCTCAGATATTGGCCCTGTTTGTATCACCGAGGGGTTAGGTTCTGTGGTTTTAGGAGAAGGAAGGTACTGTAGAATGTACTCCCACCTTCTATCGTGTTGGATTTGTTTTACTTTGAATAATAAAACCCACCAAATCTCAGATGGACTAAACCTACAGTACAATTATCCGTAGGTTTTACTTTTGTGGCTGCATCAAATGTAAGACGCATCTTACATACACTTTGGACGTTTGATGCAGCCACAAAAGGAAAACTAAAAATCAAATGTGTGCAATACAAATCTGAGAGAAGGAAATTCCCTTATAGCTGCACGCAACGTCGAAAGCGAAGAAACAAAATGCAAACTTAAAAACAATTAAAACTGAACAGAGGTGGGTGTCTGCTCTTAGGTTGTGAATTTAGAAAAATCTATTGCTAAAACGGCGTAATAACCTGTCAAAATTAATTATCACAGCTACATAGATATTTGCAAACTACTAGGTCGCGAACTACTTCTTCTACACTTCAAATACCGACTTTTTGGGGGGCGCACCATCTTCCAGAACCCCCAAATTTAGAATGAGGAGAACTAGAAGAAGTGAGGGAAAAAGGGGAGCGCCAAAAAAACTTAGGGGTATTGCAACAACAACAAGAAAAGGATGAAGAAGAACAAATTTATCTGTGACCTGTTATTCTTTTTTGTGCTAACAAACAACTATTTCCTGTTTAATAACAAGATATCCCTCCAGGTACAGGTCACAGCCATGGACACCCACCTATGCGAATCTGTACCTGCCATGGTGGGAAAAACATGCTGTTTTCAATGAGACACCCCAAGAATACTGAAAACAGATAATCTTATGATACGCTACATTGATGATATCCTGTTTTTGTGGAAAGGCAGCAAGGAAATGTTAACACCAACACACATAATTTAAAGTTGACTTACTGTATCAATGTTAAGGGCCTGAAGATACACATTGATACAGAAGGTCTATTGTGTACACAACACAGATTAAAAAAACAGCAACAAATAGATACCTGAGGGCTGACATCCATCACCATCTGCCACTTATTCGTGGTATCCTGATAGGACAGTTCATCAGGATTCGGAGGTCTGTTCGGACACTCAAGATTTCAAACACCAGGCAGATGTGATGAGAGAGAAATTCAATAATATCAAGAGGGTATATCAAAAGGCCAAAGAAAATCCTGAGAGAAACTCTCTTACAAGATAAAAAAACAGGAGAAAAAAGTATAATCAGATTTATTGGCAAGAGATTAAAACTGTTTTAGTAAGCACTGGCATATCCTCCTAGATGGTAATGAACAAAGAGAAGTTCTGAAACAGACACCAACTATGGTTAGCAGGCGCTCCAAGAATTTGAAGAACATCTTGGTCCATAGCCACTTCCAGATTGCAAACATCCAATCCCCTTTTAATTGGCTCCTCCAAATAAAACATGGGAACTTATAAATGTGGAAGCTGTAAAGCCTACAGGTACACCACACCGAGTAAACAGCTTGAAAATAGTGACAAAACAAGATTATACCTAAATCGCAGTTTCATCAACTGCAAAACTCTTGGGTAATTTATATGGCAACTTGCTTCTGCGGCATTAAATATGTGGGAAAGACTGTCCGACAAATTTAAAGCATATCGGGTCAATTAAAAACCGCCTGCACAGCCACATATCCAGACATGTCCGGGAATGACATAGAGGGAATGTGGATGTACTATACTTCCTGGTTATAGACCATATACAGTACTACCCAAAAGAAGAGGTGGTGACTGGGACACAGGAACTTCCAAATTCGCTCCCCACAATGCATTGCATCTACAGCAGCAATCCATGGTGGGGCATGACTTTGGAAGCTTCCCGCAGTGATTGACCACTATAGCCCCCATGTAGACCCCACGCTGTCTGCATACAGTGAGGGGCAGTTTGGGGCCTTAATAAGCATGTGTTCCCCCCACGAGCTCAGGACACTATACTGCCTGGGATCAGTCACACAGTTTTGTTATTTGTTAATAGTCTGATAAGTAGGCAATACGATTTATTGATTAAGGGTTCACGGAACTAATATTTTCTAACAGAGGGTGAACAATGAAAAAAGTTTGGGAATCAGGGGTCTAGAAAAGCTACGGGACATTGTATCTTTAAATAATATTTTATTTATCACAGAATCCTTCTGTCTCAGAATTACAATGGTGCCATCAGGGTTCCCTCTGACTCCCATCGACTCTTAATTTGGAATTGTTGCAGACTGCTATAGATTTGGTGAGAGAGGCCACCAAAGCTGCCATTGACATTGGGTACCGGCATGTGGATGGAGCTTATGTTTATCTCACCGAGCCTGGCATCGGAGAAGCTTTTCGGGAGAAGATGGCTGATGGGACTGTCAAGCGAGAAGACCTGTTCTATACATCTAAGGTACCGCAAAACTTTTGCCAATAATAATCGGGCCCCATAGATTCATCAAGCTCTGTTAAAGGATAGCACACACCTGATTGGGTTTTAACGCTCATTGAATGGACGTTTATGCCCATTTTACCTTTTTTTATAAACCTGCCATATTTCTGGAAGGTTAAAGCAGCAAACCAGGACAGTCCAGGTAAACAGCGGCATTTGGTAAGTTTGGACCTCCTATGATTATATTTTTAAAATGAAAAACCGGGACAAAGTACAAAATGATTAATTAATGATTATTCACTCATGCACCCCTCTCTGTCCCGCACGCCTCTCTCTCTGTCCCGCACCCCTCTCTCTGTCCCGCACCCACTCTATCTCATGCACCCCTCTACCTCTGTCCCACACCCCTCTCTGTCCCACACTCCTCTCTCTCTCTCTGTCCCACACCCCTCTCTCTTTGTCCCACACTCCTCTCAATCTCTGTCCAGCACCCCTTTCTCTCACTCACACACCCCTCTCTCACTCACGCACCCGTCTCTCACTCTCACACCCCTCTCTCTTTGTCCCACACCCCTCTCTCAGTCATGCACCCCTCTCTCTCATGCACTGTCACGGGAAACCAGGCCATTTACACCTTTTTACCAGGATCATGCATTGAACAAAACGAGTTAATGAAATAAATTGTACATTTATTCACAGGAAAAGGCAAACACACAATGTTACACAAACTACAGCAAAAAGACACACTTACTTGGGAATTGGGGTTGAAAAACTATACTTTCCTAGGTGTAGGGGCTTATCAATCCAAAGCTTACCCTAAAAAGTCTTGGAACTGAAATCAACTTCCAGTTCCAAACACCACAGCTCCCCTCTCTCTCTCCAAAGGGCTGGAATTCACTTGGTGCTTAGAATCTTAGAAAACTTTGAGAGAACTTTGAGAGACCTTGGAGAAAACTGGAGAAAAACTCTATGTAATGGGTGCAAGGGATTATAATACCTCTGACTTTCATTCAAAAAATACTATAGCCCAATCCAAAGTGTGAGAAATTTCTTAGCTGTCAATCAGAGATAAACTGGTAGACACAACAGGGTTACCTTTAAATCTGAGTGAACCAAGGGGCATGGGCAATTTGGCACCTCTGGCCCTCGATCTCTCAATGCCACCCGTGGTGACAGGCTCCTGCCAGTCTGGTGGGTTCAATGGAAATGCAAAGGGCGTCCATTGATCTCAGGACGTGGATACGTGTCCTTCCCTCCTGTCCAAATGGTCTTGACACCTAAGTCTTTTGGTTATGGGAAATAGAATTAGAAGCTGCACGTTATTTCTTACTAGTCATATTTCCCACATGCTATTCAATAAACTTAGGACTGGAATTGTAAATGTCCCCTCACAATCTTGAAGATGGTTGGAGTACCCCTAGAGGTTCTGGGTGACCTGGGCATTTACTGGGTATCCCCATCAACCTAGGGACCCCTTGACTGTTTCAGGGACACTTCACATCTCTATGCCCCATTTATCTTTCTGATCTGTGCTGAAGCATGGTTGGAGCACCTCAGAACCCTTATACAGGTTCTGGGTGACCTGGGCATTTACTGGGTATCCCCATTAACCTAGAGACCCCTTGCCTGTTTCAGGGACACCTCACATCCCTAAGCCCCATTTACCTTTCTGGGCTGTGCTGAAGCAGGGACTTCTAGTGGTGAGTCGCGCAAGCCTTTTCAAGTGGAGATATTATGCGGACAATGTGTCTACATGCAGCCAGGCATCCGATCTGATTCCTGGGTACATTTTTAGGGGACCAGTAACCCAGGGCCCTGACTAGATACACACAATCTGAAGATACTTTCTCCGCAAACACCCCCCCCCCCCCCACCCCCCTGAAACTCAAACCACAGCAATCCCTGCTCGCTGGCATCCCTGGAAAGGTAAAAACACAGAAATTCTTTATTGTCGCATAATTACAGGTAATGCTTTTACAGCAGTTGAGTCCAAGAGCTGACACTTCTGAAACTGAAAACATGAATCAGAGGTAACCAAACGGGCTTAACCTTTATTAGTGAGCCTGGCTACCTCTTCACCGTCACATGCACCCCTCTCTCTCACTCAAGCGTCCACTCTCTCACACACCCTCTCTCACTCATGCACCCCTCTCTCTCACGCACCCCTCTCTCTCTCACGCACCCCTCTCTCTCATACAGCTCTCTCTCTCATGCACCCCTCTCTCATGCACCCCTCTCTCTCACTCATGCACCCCTCTCTTTCACTCATGCACCCCTCTCTCTCACTCAAGCATCCCCTCTCTCACACAACCCTCTCTCTCACGCACCCCTCTCTCTCTCACGCACCCCTCTCTCATACAGCTCTCTCTCTCTCATTGCCCCCTCTCTCTCACGCACCCCTCTCTTTTTCTCATGCACTCCTTTCTCTTACGCACTCCTCTCTCTCACTCATGTGCCCCTCTCTCTCACTTACACACCCCTCTCACACTCACGCACCCCTCTCTCACGCTCATGTACTCCTCCGTCACACACGCAACCCTCTCTCTCACTCTTGCATCCCTCTCTATCACTCACGCACACCTATCTCTTACACATGCACCTCTCACTCACACAACCTCTCTATCTCATGCACCTCCCTCGCTCTCTCTCTCATGCACCCCCGAATCTCTATCACATACCCCTCTCTTTTGCTCAAGCACCCCTCACTCTCACCCACTCCTCTCCCTCACTCCTGCACCTCTCTCTCTCTCATTCACGCACCCCTCTCTCTCATTCATGCACCCCTCCCTCACTCACTCACACCTCTCTCTCATACACCCTTCTCTCTTTCATGTATCCGTCTCTCTCACGCACCCCTCTCTCACTCAACCCTCTCTCTCTCTCACTCAACCCCCTCACTCATCCCTCACTCTCACTCACCCCTCTCTCTCTCACGCATCCCTCACTCTCATTCCCCTCTCTTTTACTCAGGCACCCCTCACTCTCTCACGCACTCCTCTCCCTCACTCCTGCACCCCTCTCTCTCTCACGCATCCCTCACTCTCATTCACGCATATGTAGCAGGGTAGCACAGGAGAGGCACAGGGAGAGGCACAGAAGGCTTGATTCCACCAGGGAGAGGCACAGAAGAATTCCACCGAGATGTGAGGACAGGAAGACAGAGGGTTAACACCAGAAAAGATGAAGGAGGGAAGGCTGATCATGATATTAAATCAAATACAAGGATCCCGCTCAGAAAGAGAAAACTATGCAACTATCTTTAAGAATATCATAACTTATTTGGAACGCCAACGCCATTTTGTACTATTTTTGTATGTGAGTATTTATCTTCATAATAAACGTTTCTTTTTAGGTGCTGAGACCAGAATTACTGAGGTCTGCTATGCTGCAGTAATTATGAAAGGGACGTAAAGGACATTTTACAGAACACGAGACAGAGTAGAGTGTATTGTACTACAACTAGCAGTAAGCAAGACAGAGGAGAAGTAGCACTTTCCCAGCCCTTGTCTGCTCGCAAAGCGTCAACCTGGAATTCAAACCCTTTTTACACCTCCCCCACTCAGCCCTTCCTTTCCCTTCTGAATCAGCAAACTTCAAGTTATACACACACACACACTTTATCTTTGGACTGGGAAGGCCTCAGGTCCGGCGCTATTCCTGCAGGCGGATGCAGACCTTGCACCTTTTTTTTAAAAAACATACAGAACCCCTATAAGCTCATATTGAACCCCCAAAATAACCACAACATATATATATGCGTATAAGTGTCAAAGAGGAGTGCTACTGAGCATGGCGATATATATTTAAAATCAGAGACAAAACATGAAACACAGACAGAGCCCAGTGCTACATCCATTGACAAAAATACACGGTACAGTGCCTATATATATATATATATATATCTATATATATATAGATATATATATCTTTTGAATAAAATGGTCTTTTAGGTTAACTCTTTGGCCAAAGTGGCGTAAGCCCATGAGCCCCTCCAAGGCAGACCACGTCTCATAGGTCCTAACACATATAAATTCTTAATAACCTGTACATTACCAGGAAGAATGATTTATAATAAATCTGTCAAAATTAGTTGCATAGTTCTAAGTCTGATTGAAGCTTTTATTAACCTGTACAATACCAGGAAAAGCACTCTGTATTAGAATTGTCGCAATCAAACTGCAAGCAAGTTCCTTTTTTTTAAAACATGGTTTATTGGGGTTTTTTTTGCTATAGTTTTTTTCAGGAATGTTATAAACATTTGAAAAAGGTATAACAGGAAGTCTCCATGTTGCCTTCTTTGGTGACAACGTTCATGGTACAGAATGATATAACTCTAGGGTTTTTTTGTTTGCCTTCCTCTGGATCAATAAGTAAGTATAGATATAGGATAAAGTATCTGTTGTCTAAATTTAGCATAGGTTGAACTTGATGGACATACGTCTTTTTTCAACCTCATCTACTATGTAACTATGTAACAGACGTCTGGTCCGTCTTCCGGAGGTAATGAAGCTCGGCTTTTATTTTATTTTTAGTACAGGTCACGTGACGCAGGACAATTAAACTTGCAGGAGATATGGGCACCCAATATAGAGGCCTGTACCTCGGGAAACAAGGGGTCCCCGGATCTAAAATTAATGCGGTTCAGCTCCGGAGACCCCCTGCTTCAATTCTATGTACTAAACCTGTAAGAACTGTGCAGTGGAGATGCAGAAAGAGGGACCGATTCTGTTTACTCTCACTGCGCAGCTCTTCCAGACTGGTGCAGCCCGGTAGGATTAATGCAGCAGGAGTCCCATTCAGAAGCAGGGACCCACGCTCTGTTAATCCTCATGGGAAATGTACCAGGCACTGTGCTTGGCTGTGATCACGGCCGTACTTGGGCTGCGTTCCACCATCTCCAAGTGCCACACAGGGTGAAGTTGAATTGTGGCCCATCTGTATTCTCTTCTTGCACTTTTTTTTTAAACATGGTTTATTGGGGGTTTTTTTTTTGCTCTAGTTTTTTCCAAGAATGTTATCAACATTTGAAAAAGGTATAACAGGAAGTCTCCATGTTGCCCTCTTTGGTGACGTCGTTCATGGTACAGGAAGTTTCATGTGTCATAAATATCAATGTAATTTCACGTGACTTTCATCTCTCCAGATACAATGTTACTAAATTATCTGGCAAGTGTAGATACTTCTAGAACTGACAATATATCCCTGGTAAAGAAATGTAGTAATAAATTCAAATAATAAATGTACATAGAAATCACAGCCTTTTAATTATCCCCCTCTGGCAGCGAAAGGGTTAAGGTGTTAACCCCTTGTGCTTCTCTTTACCCCCCTGTGCTTCTCTTTGTACTGTAGCTCTGGAGCACTTTCCACCAGCCTGAGCTAGTCCGTCCTGCTCTGGAAAAGTCTCTCGAGTCTCTTCAGCTGGACTACATAGACCTGTATATTATCCACTGGCCCATATCTTTCAAGGTAAAGTCACCAGTTAGAATGAGAAGCTGTCCTTGAGGCTAAGTCAGCCCATGTAGAGGTATCCACTGAAACAAGTGACATTTTGGGGGATTCAAAACAAAAAGTGTAATTTTAATAGTAAATTCATGTATTTTTTTAAGTGAGGCTCCATTGACATTTATGTCCACACTGGTTCCCAACTCCAGTCTTTAAGAACACCCAACAGGTGAGGTTTAAAGGATATCCCTGCTTCAGCACTGCTGGTTCAGTCAAAATGATTGTGCCACTGATTGAGCTACCTGTGCTAAAGCAGGGTTGTCCTTCATACCTGGCATGTTATGGGTTTTTGAGGACTGGAGGTGGGTACCTCTGATCCACAGTATGAGACTGCTGATAAATATTAGTAAGACTGAATCCAAATCAATGTAACTTACAGAACATCTGTAAGATTGGACAGGTTTGCTAGTGGCAGTGACCCTGACAAGTTTAACTCTGCAATGCAGCGCTGGTCTCACGGACAGTGAAATGGTTGAGCTGAAACTTATAAGGTGTCTCCCTTCATTTCGTTTTGATCTCACTGGCTTTGGAAGTGGGTGGTGGTTCTTTCCAATCCACAGCGTGCCCTCATGCTTCTCCAAATTGGTTCTCTGACAGCGAGGAGTTGGGGTAAGGTTGGAGCTAGCTTTTGGTAGACCTGCACCTAGAGATGGTTGTAGTTTTTTTTTTGGCCAATTTGGATCCGCAGCGGATCGTCCGGTTCCTTTGGTCCACGGATTGCAGCGGATCAATCTCAAAAAGGGCGATTCGCGTGCTGTGGACTTTTTTTTATTATTATCACCAATTCACTCCGCGGATTCTGCCGCCGGTGGACGGATTTGTAGCATCCAAATCCGCGGAGTCTGCAATCCGTTGGCGAATTCAAAAGGATTGCTGACTCCGCGGATTGGATTGTACAAAAGCCGCCCAGGGAGTGTATCCAATGGCAGGTTTTTGATGGATCCACATGGATAAAAAAAAAGACCAAATCCAAATCCGGGAAACATCTGTACCTGCATCTGACTTTTTTAGGATGCTCATTGAAAAGAAGAAAAAAAGTATCCTCTTTGTACGAAGATTACATTCTGCTTAAGGAATCCAATTAGATTGCTCCGTTTCCTACAAGCTGTTTTTTGCTAGCTGAGTGGGGCTGGTTCTCTAAAGGAAGGCAACCAGTGGTCAAAGTGGCTTTAGACAAAGTAGCAGTAATATGCATGATTACATGAAATTCTGTACCTATTAAACCAAGGGTAGCCGACTCCAATCCTCAAGGGCCACCAACAGGTCAGGTTTACAGGCTATCCCGGCTTCAGCACAGG
>WSYH01015573.1:0-14066 GCA_036426205.1 Ascaphus truei | reverse complement strand
GGCCTTCCTGCACCTACGCGAGCACTGCGCATGCGCGAGACCCCCTTAAATGGCGGCGCCCTCTGCACAGGCCACCGAGCCGGTGGCAACGCGATCGCGGCCCTAGCAACGGCCCGATCGCGTCCCCGGCAACCGGCCTGCGCCGCAATGCATCGCGCTGCTCCCTGCACTGGCCCCCACCCTTGCGTTCTCCCGGCGGGTCCGTCAGAGACAACAGCGGCACCCGCGATCCCCCGGCACACGCAGAGCAGGGCCAGGGAGCGAAAATATACCTCGGGGCTACATGTACATGATTATTATGTTCTATTAAGGGACTAGGGCATTCATTTGGGGTGAAAATTAGCATTTGGGTTCCTGGATATATTGAGTGCCGCTCACGCTGGTCTACCAAGTAGGACACCACACCCAGTACCATCCCAGAATCAAGATTACACTCCAGACTTCATACAGGAATTATCATCTTTATACCATTATTTCTACAGCTGCATGCAGTTTCTAGCACCACAAATTGTACATTTGCTCATTATGGAAGTGGAATCCACTGAATGTGGCTCCGATGAGGTTGATTGCTCATCATGGATGTTAGTGGGATACAGCAGATGCTCACTATGGGGCCCACCACAATTTTATAATTTCTATCCTTCATCGATAATTTTTTTTTTGCTTCTTCCTGGTTAATTTGCTGAACAGTAGGTGTTATCTATTGTGTGTTTATAGCACTATTGTCAAATTAAATCTGCAATCCTGCTTGAGCAGAGCTCTCACTCTAATCAGCCATTTCACCACAGCTCCAATCCACACCTTGAATACAATTTGTAATATTCTACATTAGTAACGCTTATTGAGTGTTCCATACAAATATTGACGCCTTTTCTAAAACGTAACCATTCTTAATGTTTAGCTATACAATATGGATGACTTGCATGTACTGTAAAACTTTACATTTGGAAAAAAACATCTACTAAAAATAGTACTGTTGGTTAAATAAAACAAAATCTATTTCATAATTAAATAAAAATATATATCCTAAGATTGAAAACAAATAAAAAGAGTGCTAAATATTTTTCAAGAATGCTTCAATTTCATGAAATTTCTCTAAATACTTTATTAAAGAATTCACTTACATCAGTCTTCAGATAACTAACTGCATTTTGGGCAGCAAAACAGTGGCTAGCTTACGTGTATTTTTAAGTGTTGTTTACAAAATGAGCTTAGTGATACAGTATTTCTAAGTTATGTTTACAAGAAAAGTGTAGTGTGTTTGTTTTTGCTTCCTGTAGTACGTGTATATATACTGTAGCTCCTCTTTATGACAATTTCCCAATATGCCAATACATTTGCTGAATTCTCGCTTGATAAATTGAAGGTAAGATCTTGGGCATGAGTCAGGAACTATATTTTAAAGTTACTGACAACAAAGTCTGGCAGAACAGATCCTCACCTGCTCTCCTGCTGTGACAGTCTATTTACTAATATCCTTCTACATAATACTTATACTTTAGGTTTCATTTATTATTCTACAAGCATAGAATAATAAATCCGGTACTCTGCAATTGAAGGAAATATTGCCACCATGGGGATATAATTCCATCACAGACTAAGGAAGGCTGAGTGGTATAAACATTATATGAAATATTTCCTTGTTGTATTACAGTCTTAATTTTTCATGGTGTGTAATTTATGGGTTTTGTACTCTTTAGTACCTTCTGGATAGCTCTAGCTAAGCATTAAAGTGAAAACTACTGGCATAGTGAAGATTATAGTCTTATTCGCTGTATTTTCTAAATTGTTTAATTCATCCTCCTTTGCTCGATGTTTTTATAATAAATACATTTAATAATGAAACTCAAAAGCCTAATAAATTTGAATACATTACCTGGTAAGTAAAGGATTAGAGCAATAAAATGTTATAGATTCTCACTGGCAAATATACCAGTTCAGATACCGGGGCCGACTCAGGTAGCTCTGATAAGCTCGCTGCCATATCGATCGGGTTGGCATGTTCCTACCTCATGGTATGACATTTGTATTATCATGGTATTCAGAAAGAGTTATCGCAAGCCAGATACCGTTTAGTAATAAAATGCCAAACCAATCGACTTAGCAGTTTCTTTTTCATAGATCTACAGTACCCTGTGCGATCTGCCTGCAGTCTGTAAGAGCTGCACAGAGAGAACTGCATCTTCCTGCATAGTTCTTACATGCAATCCCACTATTTTTATTTACATTTTATTAACATAGGATTGAATCATGGGGTCTCTGGACCCGAACCTCATTCATTTCTGGTCTGGCGACCCCCTCCTTTCCAAGGTACAGGCCTCAGTAGGAGGTGTCAGTATCTCCAGCAAGTTTAAATGTCCCGTGGCAGGTAACCATGAGAATTAAACTTGCAGGAGATAGCAGCACCCCATACTGCCTGTACCTTGGAAAGCAGGGGTCCCCAGACATGAAATGAATGGTGTTAAGAGTTAGACATCCCTGCTTCAATTTTATATTAATAATAATAAAAACATAGAGGCTAACCACTCAGGTAATAAACATATTAACTGCCACTACCTGGTTTGTTGGTGCTAGAGGGGGTGGGTGAAGGTTATAGTTGCTCTAGCGAAAGAGTTTACATCATTAAGTGGTTACTGGCCATTTGCTAGTTTTTTTTTTTTTTTACTGTTTCTGCCCACTAAATGCACAGAGGACGTGGAGGCTAAGATGAGGATGGCCTTCAACCTGGCAGGGGTAAGTCCAACTTTTATTTACTATTTGCTGGCTAATCTTTTATTTGTAATGGATAATATTATTTTTGCCCATTACAGTGTGTTGGGGGTGGGGGAGGGGGGGGCATTGTTTGCTGGTGTTGCTATCTGTGACCTGTTGAGGACAAAGATCACCACAGCGACAATCAATGGATTTTTTTATAGTTTTGTATTTTATATTGTATTTGAGTGTATTGCACTGTATTGATAATTTGAATGGGCAAAAGCGCTTTTAGCCAACTTGGGGAGTGTATGAATTATAGGTAGCAATGTCATGGCTGGGATGTTTGCAGGGCCGTTTGCAGGGCTTCAGCTCCAATATTTTTCAGTGGCATCACCTGGTTGTATCTCCTCCTCTCGGCATCTCTACCTGTATAGTCCACTCATCATGGCGTCAAGTGGCATATTGTTGCCATGACAATGGGATGTTACATGACGTCACAGCGCCATGAAGCGTCATATTGTCATGGCAACGTGGTGCCACAGGTAATGCCGTGGTCATGACAGCATGCCACTGCATGGTGTCACAATGTCACGTGATGTTCAGTTTTCATATCGACAATATTAGACATCCCGGCACCATAGTGACAAGATCTTGCAGGAGGTGTGATCCAGGTCCTATGTCACAACCAAGCAAGCTGTATATTGCTATAAACACATATACAATACTCATCTCAGTGCTACAACCAGCCGTTAATAAAACCCAGGGCAATAGAACAAACCTCGGACTGAGCCAAACAATTCAAATTCAGTCTTGTTACTGTACTGTACTATTACTGAGCAGCGGAGGTAAGAAGATAGCAGGACCCAGATCGGAGAGCATCTAGAGGTAAGGTATTTCTTTCACAACCCCGATCCAGCTTAGTGGTCTGCATTTGCCCCTCTCACTCCGCTCCCCAGTGGCTTATACTGACACCTATGGGTGCTGTGACTGTACAACGGAGCGCAGGACAGTTTCTTTGTTCAATTGTTACTGTACCCACATGGCTCAAACCAGTTTCCTCACGATAAAAATAGATGCGATAAAGATTCTGGAACCTATGCTATAAGCGTTCATAAAAAAAATTGCTGGGCCATTCAATTCAACAGTTTTTGGAGCATTGCTATCACAGTATTCAGAAAGCCTTGATTACCTGTGATAGCAAAATCCCTAAAACGGGCGAGTTGCCGTGATGAACGCCTCTCAGAAAAGGCCTTATCTGGCGATTTCTTTCAGCTGCACAGAGAGAGCTGCCTCTCCCTGCACATATCTCGCATGCGATCAATTTTTTTTAATATAAAATGTAATACTAGTGTAGATGAGCAAGGGGATATCAGTTCTGGAGACTGCCGTCATGAATCCGATGCAGAAAAAAAAAAATCCTATCTTTCCGCCTCTCAGCATCTTCTCACCTCAACTTTTCCTGGCCTGAGGATTTTGGAAGAGACTCGTCATTTTAGAGCCGCGATTCGCCTCGATAAGCTAATTACGGCTACTAGATTTGCACGAGTTACAGAACCGGACGATAAGTGGTTTATCTCCGCTTGCCCAATTTGACGATTCATACCTTTATCACCCACTAATCAAGGCTTACTGAATAGCAGTACACATTTTGGCCGATAAATGCTCGATAAGTGGCTTATATAGGCTAATAGAATAGGCCCCTCGGTTTTTGTCTAGATTAAAACATAACTGTGTTAGTGATCATGTCCCTAAAATGCAACTGTAGTTGCCCACTCGTCTTGGCTTAGGGAAAAGGCACTAGGCTGGCGAACTGCAAAAAGGAGAGGCCATGGGTAACAGGCATCAGGAGTGCTAGGTGGTAGCCAAAAGGCAATCCCCCAAATTACTGGGAGGAGCAAAGGGAACCTGGAGAAAAGGCTCCAGTCCCAGTGTGACTGAGGTTTCTCTCCCTCCAACCATTCTCTTTTAGAGCAGTAGACAAGTCTTGAGAGAGAGTGGAGGGATAGGCTTCAGAAATGGATAGCCAGAGCTACTCACAAACATAGTGTAAGGAATCATGGAACACAGCCCCTGCGACGTATTCCCTCCTTACCTCCTGCTGCACAGCATTCCGCTGCAAGCAGTCAGAATGTGCGTCCCTCGCTGCGCGCTTCCTCCTTGCCTCTTGCTGTACTGTTTTCCGCGCACCTTACAGAGCACGCGCACCCACGGAGGGCTTTCAAGGTTCCAGTATATACACACACATGATGAACCAATATACAAATAAATGTAGAAGGGTTATCAAAACCATACTGTCCTACAAATAACACTTCTCCATACAGACACACTACATTACAATGAATTTCCTTTAATAATCCTAACTGATCTTACAATCTAAATCATCAAATGACAAAGAAAACCTCACATTCCAATCTATACATAGCATTTACATTGTATTTATGATGCATAAAATCTATGCACCATATACATTCTGCAAATGAATGTGAACAATATCATTGCAAGCAAAATACAAACACTTCCAAACAAGTCAACTATTTTAACCAATCAAGTAAACAAAAATCAATTAGCAATCATTATTTACATCCCTAAACAATTGACAGTCCATCCCGAACAATGAAACAATTAACTAATTCACGCCTGGAGCAGAACAAATTAGCACGTGAAAAAATAAAAGTACCAACCAGAATACAAACTTTAAAACCAAGGCTAGCCCTGACCTCCCTCAAACACACAATACAATATCAACAATTACATCTATCTAATTTTAAAATACTTTAAACTCACAATAAAGCATAGCAGCATAGACAAATTAATTTAAAACACATCAAATCAAGCTTTTAAAACAACATAATTTCTTACCCTGTATGTATATATCTCTCTAGACATATATATATATACATACATACATACAGTGGCAAGAAATGATATACCACAACAAAAAAAATACACATGTTAAAAAAGCTTTTAAAAAAATTAACAAGTTAAATAAAATAAATTTCTTAAGTTCACTTACCATTACTTGCCCCCACCGACTTCCGTTGCACAGCTTACTCATGAACCAATCCACCAGGCACAGGAACCCATAAAATAAAACACCATAAAATAATAAACATTAAACTAAAAATCCAAATCAATCCACGGGTCTTCTAATTGTAATCCATCTTTATCTTCATCTGTATTCTTCTTTCTTCTATCTTCTTCCAGGCGGGGCGGGGTCTGCTTTCCATCTTCGGCCACGCCCTGGTCTTCTTTCTTGTCCGGAGGTCCTTCCTCCGCGGCGTCTGGCTTTAAAATGAGACGACATAGGCTTTTAAAGGCCTATGATGTCACATTTTCGTCATATGGTTCCCACGGTGAAAACCATGTATTTTGGCCGATAAAAATAAAAATGATGACGTCACTTAAAGGCAATGAAAGCACAGTCAATCAGAATGGCTTTGCTTCAATTGCCTTTAAGATGACGTCATGAAAAGACACATGGCCGCCCTCACATTGTATGGTAGCCAATCAGAGCGTGGGAACTCCATCCCTACTCTGATTGGCTCTAGTATACCATGTGACAGAGGCTTGGGGGGAAAAAGGATGTGATGTCATTGAAAGCTTGTCACATGGTACTAGAGCCAATCAGAGCGTGGGAACTCCATCCCTACTCTGATTGGCTGTAGTACGTCACATCCTTATTCTCCTGGCACCTACCCACAACCTTGGCAAGTATCAAGACTAACCCACTCTCTCCAACCCAGACATGGCGATCTTGACTATCCACCCTCCAGGTGTGCCTCCATTGCTGTGGGTGCGCAGTTCTATACTTTCCCACCTCAGTACCGGGGTCCTGCCTTGTTCATGGTGAGCACAAGCATTGCAGTATGCTCAGCCCAATGAACGTGGACTCCAATGAAGTGGACCAGGCAAGCCCTCTAGATGTCTCTATCGGTTAGAGGCGCAGGTTAACTCTCTAAACAAGGAATTTGCAAACTTTTCTCAGCAGCAGCAAAATAGACCTATGCGACTGGCAGCGACTTTCTCGTCCTCTTCGGAACTATCCATGCCTGCTGAACCAAGTCTCCCTACTCCTAACCGCTATGCTGGGGACCCCCCTGAATGCAGAGGTTTTCTTAACCAGTGTGGAATTCAATTCAAATTAACCCCTTCTTGATTTCCCTCTGCAAGTTCGACAGTAGCCTATATCATTGCCCTGCTGACCAGTGACGCCCTGGCCTGGGCACCCCCTGTTTGGGATCAAAGACCAGTGGTTACCCAGGACTACTCTCGCTTTATAAAATAATTTAAGCATGTCTTTGACACCCCAGGTCACAAGATCATGGCAGCATCCTCCCTCTTTCATATCTGTCAATGTCTCCGGCCAGTTGCTGAGTACGCTCTTGAGTTCTGGACCATCGCAGCAGAGACAGCCTGGAATGATGAGGCATTGTCTGCGGCCTTCGAGCAGGGGTTAGTCGAACCCCTCAAGGAACAACTGGCTGCTCAGGAAAGACCTACTTTTTAGAGGATCTCATTGCGGTATGTATCCGTGTCGACCAGCATTTCCAGGAGAGAAAGTTTGAATGCTCTAACTCTCTGCCTCTTCCGTCCAGACCCTCTATCCACAATCTTGTTCCTATAGATCCTTCATTTTCAGATGATCATGATCATATGATATTGGGAATCCACTGATTATCTTTCACTGAGAAACAGCGCCGACGGGATAGCGGCCTCTGTCACTATTGCGGTCACCCTGGTCATCAACTATCTCGCTGCCCACCCAAACCGGGAGACGCCAAAGCTCATTGAGGTATAAGGGGATAACATTGCGCACTATCACTCCTTCCCCTTCTTCCCAGGAAACTTGCTGAGCCGGATCATGCTCTCCATTCTTCTCAAGGGTGACAAGTTATAGGTCCCTACATCCGCCTTCATTGACTCCGGTTCAGGAGGTAATTTTATTCACCAAGACTTTGCTTTAAGGAACAGGATCCCGCTTCTCCATAAATCTGTACCTGTCAGGTTGGAAGCCATCGACAGACGTCCTCTCCAGCCAGCCTTATCTCTCTGAAGACTTGTGAACTTTCTCTCATCACTAAAGACAGCCATAAGGAGGAGATAAGGAGGAGATCATTCTGGACAAAATTCATACACCACAACATTGGCGAAAATAGGATTAATAGGATTAATCAGTGCATTGATAAAGGGCCATAAGCCCGAAACGCGTCGGTGTTCTGTTTTTGTATTTTTGATCTATTAAACTTTTATTGTGGGAACGCACCTCTGTGTTAACTTTTGCTTTAGTGGAACCAGTGCTTCGTTTTTTTCTCTCTCTTTGTTCCTGTTCATCCACTTCAACGGAGGGACGGTATACCCCAGACGTTGTGACATACCAGGCTCTACAATTGCGTGAGTAATACTCTATACTGGGCCTTTTTCACTCTCCTTTTCTTTAGTGGCTGCAAGGAATTTGTTTGTTGCCCCATGTTGTTACCATGATGTTGTTCTAACGCTGGACACCGGCAGGTGTATATTGTCCTTACCTCATTGTATGTGGGACTCTATTTTCCAGTTACACATCTAACAGGTACATGGGTGCAACCTTATATTCCAGCCTTATTTTTGCTTTCTCTGGAGGGGTAATCCGCTATATATTCATAGATACTACCTATGTTTGCTGAGATTTTTGTCCAGAGCACAATGCAACTTATTTTTTCATTAATAAAGGCAGTATGCTTGGCTGATTAATCTTAATTCGCGTTGGCACTGAAGGGGTTAAATTTATGTGCACCACACATGTAGTATTTTCCCTTCTATGCATTGTTGTCCCCTTTTTGCAGGTTAGTCTCTACCTGCAGTGCTGAATAACAGGAGCCGTTCCATTAAGACTGCTAACTCAGGAACAGAGTGAGCCAGCACCCTGGTTTTTGGTGTGCAGGCCCAGTGTAACCCCACAAGCACACACATATTAAAAAACTCCAGATGTTGCGTCCCCAGAAATGAGGTGGCCCTTTTTACTCAGCAGTGCTACCAAGCTGCTCACTGAGCATGCTCAGAGCTACCTGGGCTGGATTTAGGATTTTCCCACGTTACATGGCAGGCTCTGATAGGAGGAAGATAATTCCTTGCCAATAGGATGAGGCTAATGAAAAACTCCAAGGACCCCTGTCCTTAAAAAGGCCTGTAACCCTCATTCCTGTGGTTGTTACCTGATTTCTTCAAGCGGATAAGATCTAAGTACAGCATCTGCGATTCCAGAATGCAAGGGGTTACAAACATCGCAACAAGGAAACTAGCCCTTCTTCAGGATTTCGTTAGCCCTAGGGATTCCAGAACGAACCCCAAAGAACCAGAACAAACTTTTTACATTTCAAGGAAATAACGGGCTGGCAACTTGCTCCCCTTGCAAAGGACTGCAATTTAAAAGACTTCTGTGTTTTTCGTTAACTGGAACATTTATCCCGTTCCCCCATTTAAGTATGTGTTTTATTACGTGTATTCTGAAGTTGTCGTGTGTTTGTCTATCAAGGAAATAAATGACAATTTATTTTGCTTAATTTGTTTGCTCAATCGTGAATCCCCAAAATATAAAAATTGTTGATAAGTTCCGTCCATCGTGACAGGCTTTATTTACTGGTGGCAGCGTGTGGGATACTGATTGAACCTACTATAGTCTCCTGCGGTATTCCATAGGATAGAGGGTGTCCTCATGGCTTGCAAGCTCCTCAAACAAGTGGCAACTTACACAGACTCCTAAAGAGCCCGAGATAATTCACTTGTCTCTGGACCCATACCCCGTGGCACGATGAGTCAACGCTCAGGAAAGTTCCGTACCTGGAGCCGGGCACAGATAGTGGAGAGATGTGTGGGGTACGGATTAACGACAGACTGTCTGTCCTAGAGTCAGCTGAGGAGGACTTAGAAGAGCATGAGGGCAGGATGGCCCCACCAGCTGCTGTGGCAGCAGACAGGACTAAGCCCGGAGTGCAGGAGATCCCTCCAGCTCCGGGGTGCAAGGACAGGGGGAGGATGCCGGTGACCACCTGGATGAGGGTGGCATAGTGCCCGGGAGTGCGGAAGGTGTAGTCGCTGCGACTGCTGGACTTACCTTCTCCTCACCACCTGGGGAGATGGGGTTTGCATGGCAGAGCGTGTGCAGCTCTTGTCAGCAGTGCTTGGAAGAGCCCCTCACTCCCACCTTGTAAATGTGGAGCAAGAGATTTCCCGGCCAGACCACTACAGCTTCAGCAAATTCGTAGATGGCACAGATGACCTGGATGCATTCTTAATGACTTTGAGAATCTGTGCGGCCGGTTCCGAATACCAAAAAGGGTCTGGGTGGTCAGATTGCGACCACTGTTATCAGGCAAAGCCAAACGGACTGTGCTGGAGCTTCCCAGCGTGGATGCAGATTACTACGGTGATGTGAAGCGTAAGCTGCTGACCCAGTATGCCCTGTCTCCAGAAGAGTATAGGATCAAGTTCCGGACGGGGGATTTAAGCCCCGGGGAATCTTTTGCAGACTATGCTAGCAGGATGGCTAGGCACGGGACTCAGTGGGTGATGGAGTATGGGGTTACAGAATTCCATACCTTACTATAAAGGAAAAACTTATATTGAGAACTATAGGTGCTCACAGAATAAACAAGAAAGATATGAGAATACTAGATATTTCCCATCTGACAGAAAAAGATCAGAATATCGTTCACCAGCCCAATCCTCTCCCTCTTTTTTAGAATCAATAGTATACAGACATCTAGATCCACACAAAAAGAAGGGGTATCCAGAGATAAGATCACAAGGAACCCCCAAGACAAAAAGAAAAGGTCCCTACCAGAAGAGGAAAGAGAGGAGGGATCAGAATCAAAGCGAAGAGACTACTCCCAGGACTGTTAATCCCAATATACAAAGGGATATTTAATTTGTCATCAGTGATTTTAACTGATGACCAAAAAAAAAAAATACTAGATAAAGGCTTAACTTTTTCACGGTCATGTGGGCCGAGTTCCTTCCAATTGTATAAAGATCTACAGAAATTCGTGTGTAATGTCACTTTGAAGAGACATTTTAAGAAAATTGAAAAAGACTCGTATAATTCTATCTTGGATGTAAGTGAGAATAATTTAGAAGAGATTAATAACCTTGAGTTTACAGAAATTAGTGAGGTAAACATTCCACCCTGTAGACACACACAATTCAAGGGTAAATCTAAATGTTACCCCGCACATTCTAAAGGACATCATATAGAAACCTTTTTTAATATGGTCAATAAAGATTTCAACTCTCTGATAAATTACTTTAAACCAGGAGATATCAAATATAATCTAAATAAAAAAGAAAGCCTAGCTCTAAATATCCTTAGGGAAAATAAAAATCTGATTATCAGACAGGCGTACAAAGGTGGAGGTGTTGTCTTCCAAGATCGTAAAGACTACGAGATGGAGGCACACCAACTCCTCGGTGATATGTCATCTTACGTAACACTAAAGAAAGATCCAACAACTGACTATACGTCCCGCTTAAAGACACTCCTGGATCAAGCTTTAGTTAAACAAGTAATTTCAAAGGATGAGTTTGCTTTTCTCTATTCCAATTGTCCTAGAATCCCAATTTTCTATCACCTTCCAAAAACACATAAATCTATCACTAATCTTCCCGGAAGACCTATAATGTCAAGTATATAATCATTAACTGCCAATCTTTCCCAATATGTCGATTCTTTTCTTCAGGTGTATGTTGGTAAACTCCCTTCTCATTTTAGAGATTCATCATCTGTTTTAAACTTATTCCAAGGATTTGAGTGGAAGAGTTCCTATAGATGGTTGACATGTGATGTACAATCACTCTATACAAATATTCCACACAAAGAGGGACTTGCAGTTGATTTTTTTCTAAAAGGAGATACTGAATTACATCAATTAAATAATGAGTTAATTCTAAATTTGATCCATTTCATATTAAAACACAACAATTTCTTATTTCTCACCGAATTCTTCCTACAGGTTTGGGGAACTCCGATGGGCACACGATTTGCACCCAGTTTCAAAAACCTGTACATGGGAGAATGGGAGTTCAATCATATTTGGTATAATAATCCATTTAAAAACAACATTATAATATGGCGTCGATATATAGACGACATTTGTGCATATGGGATGGTGATGTGGACCTGAATCTCTTTTTGATATATGTGAACAATAATGTAAAACATTTATCCTTTACATCTAGTCAGGATTCAGTAGAAATTCATTTCTTAGACTTGAATCTAAGAGCTACTGAGGAAGGTAGAGTAATAAGTAAAACCTACTTCAAGGAAGTAGGTTTCCAGCAGGTTGTTGGCATCGAGTAATCATAAAAGGACCTGGATCAATAACATTCCGGGAAGTCTGTTTATCAGACTAAAGAAAAACTGTAGTAAAGAAGAGGATTTTAAATTACAAGCAGATAATAGATAGTTACTTTTGAGATTTATAGAAAGGGGTTATTCCCCTAAAAAATTTGAAGATGATTTAGAAAGTGTAAGCAAAATGGATAGAAATCAGATGTTGATATCTAAAAGTAATAAGATATGTGATGTCCCAAAAACTGAAATTGATGTAGGGTTTACTACGAATTTCAATTCAAGGCAAACAAGATTGAAAGGATTGTAAAGAAACACTGGGGCATCATGTGCAGTGATCCGATTCTGGGTGCTCATATCAGACAAGCTCCCAGGTTTATATATAGAAAGGCCAAAAACCTTAAGAGTTCTTTGGCTCCTAGTGACATTTACAATATTGACAAATGTCAGGAGCCGAAAACATGGTTAGGGTCAAAACCTGTTGGTAATTTTACCTGTGGAAAATGTTCAGTTTGCAAATTCCTTCACCCAAATAAAACAACTTTCAAATCCAATTCTACAATGAGGTATTTGATATAAAAGATTTCATTTACTGCAATTCTAATCACATCATCTACTTAATAGAATGCCCTTGTGGCTCTCAATATGTAAGCCGCACTAAACGTAGCTGCAAGGTTCGCATCCAAGAACATATTATTTTTATAAAAAATGGATATCTAAAACATAGTTTGTCTCGACATTACACAGTACACCATAAAAAAAGATCCCTCCTTCCTTACCTTTATGGGCATTACGTTTGTCCCTCGCAATTGAAGGAGTGGGGACAGGGTTAAAGATGTATCTGTACAAGAGACCTTCTGGATTCATAAAATTGACACCTTGCATCCGAGTCTCAATAAAGATATAGATATCTGGGCTCTATAGCTGCGAGAAGCCCAATCTCGCCAGTTTTTAGCCAAATATGCCTATAGCAATTTAGTAAATGGCGAGAAACTGGCGAGATGAGAAAAAAGCGCATGTTTTTTTTTGTATTAAAAATTCGCCGCGTGGGTGGCGAGAAGCAATATCTCGCCAGTTTTAAAAAGGGCCATATGCAGGAAGCCCCAATCACCATCTCGCCGCTGATCGCGCCATTAAAATGGAGAGATGTTCTCCAAATAGCTCCGCCAACAAAAGTTGGCAAGAAGCTGGAGCTGAGCGGCGAGAGGGACCATAAAAATCATCCCCTTTCCTGGCTCGGATTGATGCCGGGGGGCTCCGAAGCTGACACCCAGGAATATCAGCACCGAAGGCCCCCGGCATGCATCTGAGGCAGGAAAAATGCATTTACAGCCCACTTCATTACCTTAGCGGGTAACCGCTAAGGCAATGAAGGGGTTAACCCACCATGCCAGCTTTATTGTGGGTAGCGGGTGTGGTTGAAGGGGGTATGTGGCCCTTGGTGTGAGTTTAGGGCTTGCGGGGGCGTTGCGGGTGCACGTAACCCCTTCAGGACCGTAGCAGTTAATACCGCTACGGTTATGAAGGGGTTAACACCTCCTGCTACCCCCCCGCAAGCCCTAAACAACCACCATTGGGGCTAATACCCCCTTCACCCACCCCCACTACCCACAATGAAAAATAATCACACAGAGCAGCCCCACACTAAATAAATAAATGTAAAAGAATAAATACATAAATGAATATAAATATATATATATATATACAGTGTTCGACAATTATATACATTTACACACCCGGGGCGGGTGGATTTAACCCCCAGGCGAGTAAATATTGGCCCAAGCAGCACACGTGTATTTTTTAAATTTCCCGCGCTCGCGCTGCTTTTTTTCCCGCGCTGGAGAAAAAAAAAAAAAAGCCGGAGGCGGGTTCATGTGGTTGGGGGAGATTACCCCGCCTCCGACTCTCTGAGCAGTGCCTTCGCTCCTCCCCCGCCTCTCAGCAACTTTCCCTCGTCAGCTCTTCCACTCCTCCCCCTTCCGGCAGCCAGCCCCTTCCGCGCCTGTCTGCCTCAGGCCCCTGCAGGGCCATCTGTCACCCCCCCTCCCAT
>WSYH01015572.1:0-14069 GCA_036426205.1 Ascaphus truei | reverse complement strand
TTCTTTCTTCATCTGTGATTATTTCTTGTTTTTCTTTATCTTCTGTCTTTATCTTCATCTGTTAATCCAATAACCCCATGTTAAATCCACGATGTTGACCCAACGGCTTCTTGAGCTCAAATGAGATGTCACGGCCTTAAATATGGCCTGTGATGTCACATTTGGGCGGTAAATGGATCTTAAGTCATCTGATTGGCTGTAAAAATCATGTGCCTTTTTTTTAATGTGACTTCATGAAAGGGATTGAAGCCAGCCAATCAGAATGGCTGTGCTTCATTTCCCTTTAACATGACGTCACAAAATCAAACATGGCTGCCGTCACATGGTCTACTACAACCAATCAGATTTGGGATATAGTTCTCACAATCTGATTGGCTGAACTACCATTTGACTGTGGGTTTGGTGTTAAAGGGGAATGAAGCACAGCAATTCTGATTGGCTGGCTTCAGTCCCTTTCAAGACGTCACATAAAAAAAATGGCACATGGTTTTCACAGCTTATTACCACGCTTTTGGCGTTTTTTTCCCAGCAAAACCCCCCGGGTTTCTTGGTCTTATCGCCAGCTTATAGGGGCTTACTGAATCGCTGTAGGCTTTTTTGGCGATAAGGGGCTTATCGCTGCTTATAGCATGAGGCCCTAAGTGTTATTGGGTCCTAAAAGAGGATGTCTTAAGCACATATTATCATGTATGTATGACACCAGCATATCTGCACCTGCCCTTTGTTCAGCTTAATCATAAACTAAATATGGTAACTAGAACGTGCTTATAACATACTTTTAAAGTTGTTAAAATGATTTAATTGCAACAGAGAGGTATTATTATTGATTGTGTTGGTCCTCTCACACTATGACATGTAATTCAAAATGCATTCACTATTCATCAGTATATATTTATTTGTCGCCATGCAGGATTTTATTTGCATTCAAGAAGCTTCTGTTTTTGTTCAAACCAGACAAAACAAGCGCAGTATTTTTATAAACACTGAATGGACAGAATGAAAGGCTTATGTTATACAATGCCCAAAAATCTGAAATACCAACACTACAAAAGCAAAGATGAAAGTTACCAGTAGCATTTACACTGTATCCTGTAATACATTTCAAATGTGCAGATATAAATTATGTAGACTTTGCATAGTCTAAATGAAGTAAAAATACACACAAAAAATATTTGCTGATAAAAGACCAATTCCACTAGCCCTGAACAATGTCGTTGAAATTGTACTTCTACATTTGGAGGTAAACGTCAAGATCTGACTCTCTACTGAAATCACAAAGTGATTATTTAAATGAAACACGAGAAATTATTCGGTTTAAGAGTGCAACAAAAGATGTTCTTATAAAAACCGGACTTCATTATTCTATAATGAGCTTTCGGAGGAACTTTGATATGCTGACCACTTTTCTCTTTGCTTACTAATAATAAAGAAACAATGTCAGTCTCAACAATTGACTTGAAGATTCTGACGCCATGAAGAAGGATTTCAATTTGCTCAACAATACTCACACAAATGCATTTCAAACCCAGCCAGCACAATATCGGTGGGAGCGGTGACCTTCATGGGAATCCATTCTTAATCACTTGAAATGAAACTGGTATAGCCTCTGTCACTAGAACATTTTCCAACGCTGAGAGACACCGGCTTAGGGAAGAATTCAGTGCTTGGAAGAACCAATATTTGTGCGACACCACTTCTGAACCATGAAGTTCATGAAATCTGATTACCGGTTTCTCGGTAAAGGATGAGCCTCTTTCCCATCTACTGCAGTTTGCCAAGACAGATAAAAATCAACATCTCTACTCTGGCTGAGCAGCATGTTCATTCGGTATTCTGATCGAGGTAAAATATGTGATTGAAACATAGATTGTAAAAAATAAAATGTTACTAGAAAATGGTGGATGAAAAGTAAACTAATGTAAATGTTACTGATAAATGTAAAGTTGAGGAAGCCACTTCATTTAAAAAAAAAAAAAAGAAGATATCTGAAAATCAGGATTAGGCTCTTTACATTTAAAGTAAATGATTTTTCTTTTTTAAGTAATCCATAAAAAAAACTGAATTGTTGGCATGTTTATTTGAACAGAAAAGGAACTTGTAAGATAAAAAAAAAAAAAAGGAGTTGTGATCCTTTAGAATACTGCTGACATTATTTGTATTCAAGCCCATAGATTGTCAGATAATAGATCATTTCTGACACTGCTAGAGTGGTAGAATAGTTTAATGGAAAAGGTAACTTGCGATGTGTCATGCAATAATTTAGGTAGTCTGGTGCTTGTTGCAATGCTGTTCCCTGTGCAGCAATTGGAAGGAAATAAGATTTGTACCACAACTGAATACATAGTTGACAGGTGTGGCAATAATATGTAAAGGACTGCAGAGCCGAGATTTTAACATTTTGGACTTCATACTCTACCCATGGAAGCAGATAAAATTTTACTATCAAAGTAATTATGTCTCATGTCCTGTGCGTAACTCAATCAGGTCATTCACAAAGCCCTTATTCTTACAGACATGCATAGATACTATTTAAAAATGCTTAAAGAAGTATTTGGTCCTTAATTATTTTCATTTTTCTTTTGATGAAAGCAGTAATCCCTCTAGCTCATTGGTTTTTTTTGTTTGTTTTTTACAGAATCAATTTTCAGGAGGTCTCCTTTAGTTGAACCGTACAATGTTTATCCCTGAATGCCTCCCCCTCCCTCCACCACCCCCCTACATCCCCCGACCCCCATGGTTCCTGAGATACTGCATGTATATGCCTGTGTTTCTGGTCACTTTTGCTAAATGAATATGGCTGTCATTCACGCCTCACTCCCACAGGCCAATAAACAGCTGCCATGTCATCAAAGCATGATATGGCAGCTTCCTATTGGATGCCGAGACAGCCATCTCTGATTTTGCTTTCATCTTACCAGCACATACTAGGGTAAATATCTTGGGAAACAATGGGTCCCTGGAGCTAGACACAGGAACGGCTCAGCTCTGGTTGACGACCCCCAGTTAAGACTATGAGAAAAAAAATGCATTAAAATGGTGGGACTGCTGCTTTAAAACCAACGGCGTTTAAATTATAATTACTTCACAGTGTGTTTGTTTGTTCTCTTTTCTGCAAATAGACATTTTCAACTGTTTTGGGATTTTTCTCCCAAACTAATCCCAGCAGCAGGTGTTTTACTAAAGGTGTTATTGGACAAAATCTGCCGAATGGCCAAAAAGATGAGGTAAACAATCTCCACATGTTCCTACCATATTTTCAAAATGAGAAACAGAATATGGTTTGCTCTTTTGCACTACCAACAACTTTTGGGATTACAAAATGCAGGTATACAAACGCTTACAGTATGGCTATCAATGCAGGTACACAAACACTTACAGCAGGCCTGCACAACACGCGGCCCGCCTGCACTCACTGTGCGGCCCACGGCAGCTTTCTGCTCTCCCCCTCCCTCCCGAGTCCGCTCTCCCGCGCCCCCCCGCGAGCTCGCTGTTACCCTCCCCCACGAGCCCGCTGTCACCCTTCCCCGCAAGACCGCTGTCACTCGCTCTCCCCCTCGCAGGGTAGCAGCGCGCTCTAGCATTGAGGCACTTCCTGCCTGCTCTGCCGCCGCCTCCTCCACCGCAAACCAAGGTAAGGTAGGGAAGAGAAGTACAGGAGGGGCGAGATGATGTGATTTGAAGTGCAGGGAGGGGGCGCGATTTGAAGTGCAGGGAGGGGGCGCATTTCAGCTGCTATCAAGGAACATCTGCTAGGACTGGAGACAAGTATAAAGGAATATTTCCCCCCAAATCAACAGCAACAAAGCATGGATAAGGAACCCTTTTACAGTGAATGTAGAATCCAACACAGAATTGCAGGATTCAGATATTGATTTTATAATTGAACTGTCTTGTGATACGGCACTCAAAGACATCTTCGACAGAATACCACTGATGGATTTTTGGCTGTCTTGTCATCAGGAGTACCCAGTTTTAGCAGAAAAAGCGATACAATTTCTAATGCCTTTTGTCACGGCCTATAAGTGTGAAGCAGGCTTTTCAACATTGGTTTTCCTAAAAAATAAATATAGAAACCGATTGGAAGTCGAACCGGATCTAAGAATAAAGTTATCATCTTTTCCTCCAAACCTGAAGTGTCTAGTTAGCAAGAAATAGCATCACACGTCTCATTAAGAATTTATTGGTTTTAGTTTGATTTCTTTACATTTTTTAAGAATAAAATGCTTGTTTATTATAATATATGAAAACTGTGTGGACATTCATATCTGTTTTATTTTACCTATAGGCCAGTATAGGCAATAACATTTTTAGTGGGTCAAGAAGGAGAAGTATAAAAATAACCGGGCCACGGAAAAAAAAGTTTGGGAACCCCTGGTGTAGTGGATGCCTCCCTACTATGCCATAAACACATACAAATATATAGTGCTGTTCGTATAAGACCGGAATCTCCAAAGTATTCTGTGGTAATGTTACCATGTATGAATTAGGTGTTAAAAAAAAATCTCTATTGAGGTATTGATACAACCATATTTCTCTTGTGTTCCTGGCAGGTTCGTTCTCCGTGCTTCCCAGTGACCGTCACAGGCGTGTTTTTTTTTAGTAACGTCACGCCTAAACTCAAGTGATGACCAATCCAGTTCTTTGAGCATTTCACAGTGATGTGTGTTGTAGTTCCATTGGAGAATAAAACGGCATATTGAATTTTAGAGGGTATCAAGTTTGTTAAGTTGGGTTTTGGGTGCCGAGCCGTATACTATGTCTCCATAATTGATAATTGGCCTTAGCATCTGCTGTGCGATACGCTTTCTGACCAGCAGACTTAGGGGCCTATGCAGAGAGCAGCGGTAAGGTGAATAGCGGCATTTTTTGGAGAAAAATGCCTGTAGAAAGGCAGGTACTGGCGAGTTTTTAAAAAAGCGCCATTTTTTTTTTTTGTGAAACTCGCCGCGCGACTGGCAAGAACCTAAATCTCGCCAGTTGTAAAAATGTCCCTATTCAGAAAGGCGCGATCGCCATCTAGTGACTGTCCGCGCCAATAACATGGAGAGAAATTCTACAATTACCTCCGCCAAAAAAAGTTGGCAGGAAGCTTGAGCGCACCGGCGAGAGAGAAAATACAAAAAAAAAACGCGCTTTTTTTCAAACATGTTTCACCAGCGCGCATCTCGCCGGTTGCAACTCTCCATAATCAGACATGATTTTAAATGCAGTTTTCGGACCTTCCTGCATATGGAGATAAAATCACACCAATAAAAGTTCAATTTATTAACATCTCCAATTATTTCCAGCGCTGCTCTCTGCATGAGGCCCTTAGGGAGGATTTGTTCCTATAAAGTACACCTAGTTTGGCATAGATTTTCGATGTCAGGGTAAAAATGTGCATCCCAAATGTTAAATGGGAGTTAAACCATATGCCCAAGAATTTAAAACTAGTAACAGGGACTAGTGTGGTATTAGCGTTGGTTCTGATCTGGAGCTCATGCATTGGAAGATTTAAAAATGTAGCCTTGGTCACAAATACCACTGTTACAGTCTTGTCAGTGTTTAAAAACAGTTTGTTTTGGGAAATCTAATTTTCAAGTCTCAAAAAGGCAGATTGAAGTTCGTGTTCAAGGTCAGAGATACTATGGCTGTGTGCATATAAGATTGTGTCATCTGCATAGATGTGTATTGAAGCTCCCTTACAAGCTGTACGAAGATCAATGATGACCACTGAAAAGAGTAGGGGCACCAGTACAGAGCCTCACCACAGGTGATTTCCAGGGGGTTGGAGTTAGAGCCTGAGATGGACACATGTTGGGATCTACCTTATAGGTAGGACTGAAACCAGTTTAAAGCATGCTTCCTTATTCCAGAGCTCTGGAGTTTGTTAAGCAGGGTAGCATGATCAACTGTGTCAAAAGCCTTTGCAAAATCTAGGAATATTGCACCAGTGAGTTGTCTCCCCGTTCCATTCCACACTGGAATATCATTGCAAACTTTTAACAGGGTAATTACCGTGGAGATTTTTGGGCAAAAGCCAGAGTGGAATTGGCTAGGGAAATTTGTCTTGGTATAGTAATCGCTTAATTGAGAGTGAACACATTTTTCCATGACTTTGGATAGTATTGGGAGAAGAGAGATTGGCCTGTAGTTTGACAATGTGTTTTCGTCCCCTCCTCCTGTCTTTGACCTATCTTTCCTAGAGATGGAGTATCCCTGAATGGCGATATTTGCATCGAGGGATTTAGAGGTTAGCCATGTTTCTGTGAGAACGATGGCTTTGGGTTTATGCATAAGGCACCATGCCCTTTGTTTATCCAGTTTGGGCGGCAGGCTCCGGATATTTATATGGGCGACAGATAGACCTTTTTGGAATTTGAAGGGGGTATTCTCAGTTCTATGGGACAGAGTTGAAAAGAGAGGGTCTGGGTTATCACCAATATCACCTGCTAAAGAGAGTACCAGTATGAATAGAAATATGAGTAGTTGTTTGCAAGTTGTAAATTTGTGATGTTTACCATTGGAGTGTGCGGTGGTTGGTGTGCTGGTTTTCAGAGTTCTCCACCAACATTTAGTAGATAATGCAAGGTTTTTGATTGTAAAGTGTTTAATTTTAAATATATTAAATATGTTTTTAAAGCTTCTTTGACAGATGTATAAGTATTGAAATGTTAAAGTCTAATGCAATAATGCAGTATACTAGAATTTTTTTTTTTTTTTTAAAGCTCCTATTTGTTGGATGGACTGGTTAAGGGATATTAATCAGAAAAATAGAGACGTCTAATATGTAAACTTAATGCTAAAGTTAACATGGACATTTATGGGACTTTGCCTCTATATATTAATTTATCTATACATTGATTTCTGCCCTTTTTAAATGGCTTCAGTTGTAGTCCATGTGTCTGTAAGAATTGCTTCTATAAAAGACCACAACAAAAATAGCAACCCGTGTTTTAATCTTCCATTACATTTCAATGTATTTGTGTTAAATTGTGACTCGGGACTCAGAGAACACAGTTGCATCTTTGTGGGCGGTAGATCTGCCATAACTTTCTTTAACATACTGGACACCTAACAAGCTCCTATTGAACCCCCAAAATAACCACAACATATATATAAGCATATGAGTGTCACAGAGGAGTGCTACTGAGCATGGCAATATATATTTAAAACCAGAGACAGAACATAAAACACAGACAGAGCTCAGTGCACATCCATTGAAACCCATACACAGTACAGTGCCTAAATATATATGTATAAATATCTATTAAATAAAATGGTCTTTTAGTTTAACATTTTTGGCCAAAATTGTTGTAAGCTCCTGAGCCACTGCACGGCAGACCACATTCTTCAGGGGTCCCTAACACTAATATAAATTCTTAATAACCCGTATAATACTAGGAAGAATGATTTATAATAAATTTGTCAATATTAGTTGCAAAGTTCTAAGTCTGATTGAAGCTTTTAATAACCTGTACATTACCATTAAAAGCACTCTATATTAGATTTGTCACAACCAAACTGCAAGCAAGCAAGTTCCCCTGAGTGGGAGATGCTATGCAGTGAGCTTTTAACCATTTAAATGTGGGAGGGGGTAAGCTTCAATTAGGTAGGAGGTTGCCACCCTCCAATCAGCTAAGACTAGCTGAACAGGAATTGTAAAACATACTGGACACCTAACAAGCTCCTATTGAACCCCCAAAATAACCACAACATATATATAAGCATATGAGTGTCACAGAGGAGTGCTACTGAGCATGGCAATATATATTTAAAACGAGAGACAGAACATAAAACACAGACAGAGCTCAGTGCATATCCATTGAAACCCATACACAGTACAGTGCCTAAATATATATGTATAAATATCTATTAAATAAAATGGTCTTTTAGTTTAACATTTTTGGCCAAAATTGTTGTAAGCCCCTGAGCCACTGCACGGCAGACCACATTCTTCAGGGGTCCCTAACACTAATATAAATTCTTAATAACCTGTATAATACTAGGAAGAATGATTTATAATAAATCTGTCAATATTAGTTGCAAAGTTCTAAGTCTGATTGAAGCTTTTAATAACCTGTACATTACCAGGAAAAGCACTCTATATTAGATTTGTCACAACCAAACTGCAAGCAAGCAAGTTCCCCTGAGTGCAGAACTTTATACATCATTCTTCCTAGTATTATACAGGTTATTAAGAATTTATATTAGTGTTAGGGACACCTGAATTGTGGTCTGCCGTGCAGTGGCTCAGGGGCTTACAATAATTTTGGCCAAAAATGTTAAACTAAAAGACCATTTTATTTAATAGATATTTTTCCATATATATTTAGGCACTGTACCGTGTATGGGTTTCAATGGATGTGCACTGAGCTCTGTCTGTGTTTTATGTTCTGTCTCTGGTTTTAAACATACCTTTCTTTAGTAATTTTTAGTCAGAACATTTCTATTAAAATGTAGCTTTGTTCCAGAAAACTAAAATCTCATTAATTTGTGTCATTTTCAGCTATGCGTCCATTTGTTCTCAAACTATGACTATACAGACAGTCCTTGGTTATCCGACACAATGCGTTACTCAAAATGGCGTTGTAAAGCGAAACGTTGTAAAGCGAAACACGTTTTCCCATAGGAACACTGTTTAAATGAAAGATTCCGTTCCTGAAGGCATTTTTAACACTAAAATACACCAAATATTTTATGCAGGCAATAAGATATGCAGCACACACATAAATTATATAGTGTATATACTGTATTATATATATATAATATAAATAATAAATAATATATTATATAGTATAATATAATATTATATAGTATATTATATATATATAGTATACGCTCTTACGACGCTTTGCAACGTTGTTTATGTGAATGTGTATATATATATATACCCACATACACAAAGTTGCAAGGCGTCGTAAGAGCGTTGGATAAACCGTTTTGGCGTTGTAAAAATGAATATAGGTATGCATTGCATAGCGTTGGATAAGCCATTCGTTGTAAAGCGAAGCGTTGTAAAACGAGGACTGCCTGTAGACTGATTTGCTGTGGCTTTGCTTTCTTCACTCTAAAGTCAGGTTGCTAATCTCTATTGAAAACTGTCAAGAATGATGTTTCCATTTGTCTCTTTCCACTGACTACTCATCCAGGAGTTTGATACAAACTGAACCTCTGACAATGTACAAACCCCTAAATGAATGCAATGAAAACATAAGGATTAGATCAAGAATTTCAAAGTGGTATTTAGGCATTTATATATTTTTTATATATATTTACCTGTTTCTTTCATTAGGCAGATGTTATGCAACATAAATTATATTAACGACCCACTAATAATAAAGTTTTTTTTTACATTGGTAGATTGATAGGTAGGTAGATTGATATAGATTATCACCAATAGCTAAAGTGCTATTAAAAGTAGTTATACTGTCTCAGATTTTAGGAGACGCTAAAGCCATAAAACAATGGAGAAAGGGTATTTATTCTTCCCTTTAAGTAAGGCCTATTGTCCTGGAACAGGATTGTGTTTTTCTCTGTCTTCAGGCTAATAGCACTCCTCAGAGTGCGATCCCTTGTGGGTTTCTTGGCTTCAGCCAGTTGCCTTGGCAGCCCCCCTGCCTTTTTACCAGGATGGACTGCCCCCCCTCCCCTTGCCAGGTATATTGTTCCAGTTAAGTTCCCATTAGCCCAGACCAGCATGCTTCCTTTTAGTACCAGCAGCCATCTTGAACAGTCATCTCTCCTATCCTGGTAAAGTTACTGATTTTCCCCTATCCCTATATCTTGCATTTAGCCCACTTCCCTCATAGCTCCCCCTCCACTCCTTTGCTCTCATGTCCCAGTGTTCCCTCTGTACTTTCCTCCTTTTATTTGTATGTTGTTGCCCCAAATAAACACTTCAGCAACTAAGAAGGTTCCCTTGCTTGATATATGGGATTGAGTTACGCTGCCTGTCCCTAGGCATCTCTCAGGGTGTGCTTGGTCCAGAACACCTATGCTGTATCTATGCTCTGTCTGTGATCTATTAAAAAAAAAAAAACAGAAAGTGAGAGAATCAAAACTAAAAATCTTTTTCTTTAAAGAAATTAAGACATTTAGTTTTGCTCATGAAGAAGTAATCTTTACTCCATACCCCTCACATATTTAAGACTGGTTATTACGGTACTATACTAGGGACATTTATTCTTAAAGCAGAAGTCCAAGCTGCTTTTTTTCTTTACTATGCATCATTAAAATCCACACAATGATAAGTAATTAGCTAAATCGCCGATCGATGCGTTCTCCTGTGATCGGTCGGCGAAGATTCGGCTCGGGGGTTCACTAAATGGCTGTCCGTGCAGCAGAAGAGGACCAAAGATGCAAAGTTCTGTGGGGAAGATCATGTGACCAGACAGGCACTAGATATAATTGGTGCACTACTAGAGAGGTCAGGGCTCAAAAAGGGGTGCGTCAGAGCCTATTTCAGAAGAGGAAGGGGATGTGACTTTGTAAATGGTTGTTATAGAAACAAAAAAATGCTTGTTACATTATAATAAATTAAAAATGTCACTCAGATACAAGTATTTTCTCATGACAGAGTATTTCTTGGGAAGGGATGTGACGTCATCCAAAGGGAGTCATATGGTCTACTACAACCAATCAGATTGGGGATATAGTTCTCACAATCTGATTGGCTGAAGTACCATGTGACAGCAGCCAGGTTGGATCTGGGGATATCAAGTTAAAGGGAAATGAAGCACAGACATTCTGATTGGCTGGCTTCAGGCCCTTTCATGACATCACATTAAAAAAAAGGGCACATGTTTTTCACAGCCAATCAGATGTCGTGTGAACTATTTGCCGCCCAAATATGATATCACAAGCCATATTTAAGGCCGTGACGTCTCATTTGAGCTCAAGAAGATAACGACAGAAGATAAAGAAAAACAAGAAATAATCACAGATGAGAAAAAAGAAGATGATGGAAGATAGAAGAATTTTGTTATCTGTCCTTGATCTTCACGGTGGATGGCGTTGGATTGCGTTTTGTGACGTCACAGTACGAGAGCTTACTTATTCCCCAGGATTCAGAGGGGCAACGCTTCTAAAGGTAAGATAAATATTGAACGCATGTACTTTTATTTTTACAGGTTTTTTATTGGATTTTATTTTTTTTTAATGTTTTTCTGTGCCTGTGCCAGGTACAGATGAATACAGTGGGAGCCAATGCATTTTTTGGCAAATGCATTTCAACTATTGACTGTTTTATTTTCTATGTCTTTTTATTGTTTAGATTAAATTGATTTGAATTGTGATGGCTTGTTTTTTGCTTTTTACAGATTGGTTAGCGATTTTATTTAATTATGTATTTTGGTGGCTACTGGTTTTAATTAATATGTTGCCAAGTGGTTGTTTGAATTAATTGTTGTGTTGGTTACTGCGTTTAGGTATTAAATGTATTTTTTGGCTAGTGGCATGATTTGTGTAATTGATTGCATAGTAGTTTTAATTCTTTTATTGAATGCCTAGGGGTTTTATTTCTTTAATTGATTGTCTGGTGGTTTCATTTAGTTAATTGCTTAGTTGGCTAGGGCTTTTAATTTTTGTTTCTGGGTGTTTAGGTGCTTGTGGTATCTGTTTTATTCTTGTCTATTTTTGACATTCATGCTTTTGTATTAGTATGACCATTGACTGCTATAGTAGCCCATATTATATGGTTATGATGTACTACTATGCCACTCAATGGGTACAGGGTGGGTATAGTAGGTCCGGGTGGGTGGTTAGGCCTCCTGGGTGGGTAGTGGGGGAGGGTGTGTTAACTCCTTAATTACTATAGCAGATATTAACCGCTAAGGTGATTAAGGGGCTAGGGGCCACTAGATTGTATTTTTTTTTATGTATTGTTGCTGGCATCGGAGGACATGGCCCTGCAGTATGCTGACGAGGACGCCCTTCATGTTGGCAGGGGTAAGTAGAACGTTTTTATTTACTTTATTTATGCTGGCTAATGTTGTGTTTAGTAATGGGCAAATAATCTATTATCCATATCTTGTTTGTGGTTTGGGTTGCGTTTCGCTAATAAGTTAGTAGTAGTAGACCCCACACAGTATTCATTGAATGCATTTGCAATGTCAGTGGGGTTTGTTAGAGTAATATCATCCTTAAAGTTATGACATGGTTGTTGATGGCAAAAATGATGGAATATATTGTTGAAACTTCCAGAAGTTTGCTGGATTTGATGTATTCTTGTGAAAATTGTCAGAGTAATATTGGGCTTTTGCATTTCTTGTTTGCCTTATGCATATATTCTGCTAGCATCTGTAGTTATTAAGATCCTTGGTAGTGCCAATAACTTTGTAGCTTTTCCAAAAGGCATCCCTAAAATGGTAGAGCGCTATAAGGTCGGTTGTAACCCATGGAAGGTGTCCCCCCTCCCCCTGAAACACTTATTCTGCGTAGTGGAGCATGGGTATCACAGAGTTTTAAGAACTCTGATTGGAAATAACTGAGCACAGAATCGGGGTCAGGTGTTAAGTTGATTCTGTACAAAGGGCACTTGGTAAGATCAGCCAGAATTTGTTGTGGGTTAAAGTTTCTAAATGTTCTAGTGAGGAGAACTTTAGGGCTTGATTGGGGTGTTCTGATTTTCCTTACACAGTACTCTATTGCATAGTCACTGAAAATGTCAGGTAAGATGCCAGAGGATTGGATTCTGCTGGGACTAGAGGAGAGAATCTAGTCCAGCAAGGAATGGTTGTGAGATTTCAGGTTTGTCTGTGTGGGTTGGGAAATGAGTCGCGTTAGTTTAAGTGACTTGAGTTGTTTTTTGTATTTTGTTGTTTTTAAGGTCAAGCCAATTGCAGTTGAAATCCCCAAGAACTAACAGCTCACACTTCTTGTTCAGAGAGGAAATTGAGCCAAGAAGCTCAGTGATTTCAGTCAGTGATTGTAGTGGGGCCTAAGGGGGTCGTAGATGCAAGCAATAAGAACAGGCTTAGAAAAAGGGAGGCAAATGTATATATATATATATATATTTGTGTATTTTTTGACATTCATGCTTTTGTATTAGTGTGACCATTGACTGCTATAGTATCTTATAATGCCCATATTATATGGGTATGATGTACTACTATGACACTCAATGGGTACAGGTTGGGTATAGTGGGTCTGGGGTGGGTGGTTAGGCCTTCTAGTGGGTAGTGGGGGAGGGTGGGTTAACCCCTTAATTACTATAGTAGTTATTAACAGCTACGGTGATTAAAGGGCTAGGGGCCATTAGATTGTATTTTTTAATGTATTGCTGCTGGTATCGGATGACATAGACCTGCAGTATGCTGACGAGGACACCTTTCATGTTGCAGGGGTAAGTAGAACGGTTTTTATTGACTTTATTTATGCTGGCTGGCTAATGTTGTTTAATAATGGGCAAATAATCTATTTTCCATATCTGGATAATAGTTACTGTACTGTATGTGTTTGGTGGGGGGGGGGGGTGTATTTATTGAAATGTAGGCCATGTTTTAGTTTTTTTAAATAAGTAATGGTACCGTAGGCCAGCGGGGACCCCGGGGATCACCCGAGGACCCACGGATGCCCATGGGGACCACCTGAGGACCTCTGGACACCTGCAGGGACCAACCATGGACCCCTGTGAGGCCCCTGGACACCCGCAGGGACCACCCAAGGGCTAGCAGACACCCGTGGGAACCACCCAAGTGTCCCCAGACACTTGTGGGGATGACATGGGGATCCCCAGACACCCGCAGAGACCACATGGAGGCTCATAGAGCCTAGCAGGGACCTCCCGAGGGTCCCCAGACACCTGTGGGAACCCCCTGGGGTGCCCTGTGGGGCCTGCGGACACAGTGGGGACCACCCGGGGACCCCCGCCGACCTGTGGTATTATTCCTGTGTTTAAAAAAAGAAATAATTGTTTTATGTGGATGCACAGGGGGTGGGTTGTGTATTGGTTTTTACTACATATTTAAATTTTTCTTACTAGTGTAGATGAGCAGGGGGTCTCCGGAGCAGAACCTTGTTGATTTGAGGTCCGGGGACCCCCTGCTTCCCGAGATACAGGCCTCATTATGGGGTGCCGGTATCTCCTA
>WSYH01015571.1:0-14069 GCA_036426205.1 Ascaphus truei | reverse complement strand
CCCCCCCCCCCCCAACACCTACAGTACAAAATGTGGCAAAATAACTATTATCCAGAAGGGATAATAGATTATTTGCCCATTATTAAACAATTAAATAGCATATTCAAATAAATAAAGTACTACTGACCTCATCAATAAGAAGCCCCCGTCGCCAGCAAGATCCTGATCTTTCATTGCCCACAAAAACACAGCCAATACAAAGCAATACATTGCAATTACATTCAGATATCAATAACCCCTTAACACACCTTATCGGATAATAACCGCAAAGGTAATTAAGGGGTTAAGCCACACTGGCCCGATACCCACCTCCACCCATGAATGGTACAGTGGCTTCATCATGCAACTATATATATATATATATATTATAATTATAATATATATATATATTATATAATATATATATATATATAATATTTATATACATATATACATATATTATATATACTACAACACACACACATGATGAACCAATATACAAATAAATGTAGAAGGGTTATCAAAAAACATGCTATATACAAATAACACTTCTCCATACAGACACATACACAAAAAATCAATTTCCTTTAATAATCCTATTCGATCTTACATCAAAATCCTCAAATGACCATACAAAAACCTCTATGACAATCAAAACATTGCATTTATCATTGTATATATGATGCATACAATCATGCACCATATACATTCTGCAAATGAATGTTAACATAACATTCAAAACAAAATACCATACCTCCAAACAGTATACTTTTGTAACCAATTCAGTAAACATACATCAATTAGCATCATTAAACATCCCTAAACAATTTAATTCCATCCCTAACAATTAAACAATTAACTAATTCAAGCGTGAACAGAACAATTTATCCGTGGAAAAAATATAGTTCCAACAAGAATACAATATAGAAAAGCAAGCCTCGCTATGACCTAAACTACACCATCAATGAACAATTACTTCTATCTTATTTTAAAATACATTATACAACACATTAAGCATAGCAGCATAGCAAATTATTTAAAACACAGCAATCAAGTTTTTAAAAACAACATAATTCTTTACCTGTATGTATATATCTCTCTAGACATACATACACACAGTGGCAAGAAATGATGTACAAAAAATAAATAATTACACATGTAAAAAGCCTTAAAATAAAAATCAAGTTAAATAAAATACATTTCTTTAGTTCACTTGCCATTACTGACCCACCGGACTCCGTTGTTGAACCGCTTACTCACGAATCAATCCACCAGGCACAGGAACCCATAAAATAACAAACCATAAAAAAATAAACATTACACTAAAATCCAAATCAATCCAGGGTCTCCTATTGTGAATCCATCTTCATCTGTATCTTCTTTCTTCTATCTTCTTCCGGGGACTTCTTCCGTCTTCGGCCACGCCCTGGCCTTCTTCTTCTGTAGGAGGTCCTTCCTCCCGGTGTCTTGCTTCAAAATGAGACGACAAAGGCTTTAAGGCCTATGACGTCACATTTTCGTCATGGTTCCCACGGCCCTGATTGCGCCGTGAAAACCATGTGTTTTGGCCGAAATGATGACGTCACCTAAGGCAATGAAAGCACAGCCAATCAGAATGGCTTTGCTTCAATTGCCTTTAAGATGACATCCTAAAATAAACTGGTCGTCCTCACATGGTTACGATAGCCAATCAGAGCGTGGAAACTCATCCCAACTCTGATTGGCTCTTGTACCATGTGACAGAAGCTTGGGGGAGATCAGATGTGACGTCTTGAAGCCTTGACATGGTACTAGAGCCAATCAGAGTAGGAAGACTTCCCACACTTCCCACACTCTGATTGGCTACTGACCATGTGAGCCGGCCATGTTTCTTTTCATGATGTGCTGAAGCGTAAGAGGATCCGCCAGACTCTTTCCCTGATGTTTGAATAAATCGTGTGGCTTCATTTCCACCCCCCATTGCCTGCCCGATGCGTGACACATATGATGCATACAATCTATGCACCATATACATTCTGCAAATGAATGTTAACAATAACATTCAAAACAAAATACCAATACCTCCAAACAAGTATACTTTTGTAACCAATTCAGTAAACATACATCAATTAGCATTCATTAATTACATCCCTAAACAATTTACATTCCATCCCTAACAATTAAACAATTAACTAATTCAAGCGTTGAACAGAACAATTTATCCTGTGAAAAAATATAAGTTCCAACAAGAATACAATATAGAAAAGCAAGCCTCGCTATGACCTAAACTACACCATACAATAGCAACAATTACTTCTATCTTATTTTAAAATACATTATACACACATTTAAGCATAGCAGCATAGCCAAATTAATTTAAAACACAGCAAATCAAGTTTTTAAAACAACATAATTTCTTACCCTGTATGTATATATCTCTCTAGACATACATACACACAGTGGCAAGAAATGATGTACCAAAAATAAATAACTACACATGTAAAAAGCCTTTAAAATAAAAATCAAGTTAAATAAAATACATTTCTTTAGTTCACTTGCCATTACTTGACCCCACCGACTCCCGTTGAACAGCTTACTCACGAATCAATCCACCAGGCACAGGAACCCATAAAATAACAAACCATAAAAAAATAAACATTACACTAAAAATCCAAATCAATCCACGGGTCTCCTATTTGTAATCCATCTTCATCTGTATTCTTCTTTCTTCTATCTTCTTCCGGGGACTTCTTCCCGTCTTCGGCCACGCCCTGGCCTTCTTCTTCTGTAGGAGGTCCTTCCTCCTCGGTGTCTTGCTTCAAAATGAGACGACAAAGGCTTTTAAAGGCCTATGACGTCACATTTTCGTCATGGTTCCCACGGCCCTGATTGCGCCGTGAAAACCATGTGTTTTGGCCGAAATGATGACGTCACCTAAAGGCAATGAAAGCACAGCCAATCAGAATGGCTTTGCTTCAATTGCCTTTAAGATGACATCATTAAAATAAACATGGTCGTCCTCACATGGTACGATAGCCAATCAGAGCGTGGGAACTCCATCCCAACTCTGATTGGCTCTTGTATACCATGTGACAGAAGCTTGGGGGAGATCAGATGTGACGTCATTGAAAGCCTGTGACATGGTACTAGAGCCAATCAGAGTAGGGATAGACTTCCCACACTTCCCACACTCTGATTGGCTACTGTACCATGTGAGGCCGGCCATGTTTCTTTTCATGATGTGCTGAAGCGTAAGAGGATCCGCCAGACTCTTTTACCCTGATGTTTGAATAAATCGTGTGCTTCATCACCATTGCCTGCTGCGGTTTCATTTTGGGCTGCGCACCGTTCCTGCCTCCCACGGGGGGAGTGTCTTCATAATGTATTTTAAAATTAGATAGAAGTAATTGTTCCTATTGTATGGTGTAGTTTAGGTCAGGGCGAGACTTGCTTTTCTATATTGTATTCTTGTTGGTACTTATATTTTTTCACAGGATAAATTGTTCTGTTCAATGCTTGAATTAGTTAATTGTTTAATTGTTAGGGATGGAATGTAAATTGTTTAGGGATGTAATTAATGAATGCTAATTGATGTATGTTTACTGAATTGGTTACAAAAGTATACTTGTTTGGAGGTATTGGTATTTTGTTTTGAATGTTATTGTTAACATTCATTTGCAGAATGTATATGGTGCATAGATTGTATGCATCATATATACAATGTAAATGCAATGTTTTGATTGTCATTAGAGGTTTTTGATTGGCATTTGAGGATTTTGATTGTAAGATCAGATAGGATTATTAAAGGAAATTGATTTTATTGTACTGTGTCTGTATGGAGAAGGGTTATTTGTAGTACAGCATGTTTTTGATAATCCTTCTACATTTATTTGTATACAGTGGGTTCATCAGGCAACTATATATATATGGATATATATATATAATCTAATATCTATAATATATATATATATATATACAGAGAGAGGAGAGCCGAGAAGAGAGATGACAGAAGGGAGGAGGAGGGAGCAGAGAGAGCACGGAGGGCAGACAGAGGAGAGAGAAGGCACCGACGAGGAGAGGACAAGAGATGAGAGGAAAGAGAGAGATGAAGGAGAGAGAGATGAGAGACACACAGAGAGAGAGAGAGAGAGAGAGAGAGAGAGAGAGAGAGAGAGAGAGAGATCAATATATATAATACACACACAACACAGAGAACCAATATACAAATAAAGTAGAAGGGTTATCAAAACATGTGCACAACAAATACCACTTCTTATACAGACCACCCACAATAAAATCAATTTCATTTAAATCCTATCTGATCTTACAATCAAAATCCTCAAATGCCAATCAAAAACCTCTAATGACAATCAAAACATTGCATTTACATTGTAATATGATGAGACAATCATATGCACCATATACATTCTGCAAATGAATGTTAACAATAACATTCAAAAACAAATACAATCCTCCAAACAAGTATACTTTGTAACCAATTCAGTAAACATACATCAATAGCATTCATTAATTACATCCCTAAACAATTTACTTCCATCCCTAACAATTAAACATTAACTAATTCAAGCATTGAACAGAACAATTATACTGTAGAAAAAATATAAGTACCAACAAGAATACAATATAGAAAAGCCAGTCTCGCCCTGACCTAAACTACACCATACAATAGGAACAATTACTCTATTTAATTTTAAAATACATTATGAAGACACTCCCCCCGTGGGAGGCAGGAACGGTGCGCAGCCCAAAATGAAACCGCAGCAGGCAATGGTGATGAAGCACACGATTTATTCAAACATCAGGGTAAAGAGTCTGGCGGATCCTCTTAAGCTTCAGCAATCATGAAAAGAAACATGGCCGCCTCACATGGTACAGTAGCCAATCAGAGTGTGGGAGTGTTGGGAAGTCTATCCCTACTCGATTGGCTCTTAGTACCATGTCACGGCTTCAATGACGTCACATCTGATCTCCCCCAAGTTCTGTCACATGGTAAACAAGAGCCCAATCAGAGTTGGATGGAGTTCCACGCTGGATTGGCTATCGTACCATGTGGAGACGACCATGTTTATTTAATGATGTCATCTTAAAGGCAATTGAAGCAAAGCCATTCTGATTGGCTGTGCTTTCATTGCCTTAGGTGACGTCATCATTTCGGCCAAAACACATGGTTTTCACGCGCAATCAGGGCCGTGGGAACCATTGACGAAAATGTGACGTCATAGGCTTAAAAGCCTTTGTCGTCTCATTTGAAGCAAGACACCGAGGAGGAAGGACCTCCTACAGAAGAAGAAGGCCAGGGCGTGGCCGAAGAACGGGGAAGAAGTCCCCGGAAGAAGATGAAGAAAGAGAGAATACAGATGAAGATGGATTACAAATAGGAGACCCGTGGATTGATTTGGTTTTAGTGTATGTTTATTTTTTTATGGTTTGTTATTTTATGGGTTCTGTGCCTGGTGGATTGTCGTGAGTAAGCGTGTTCAACGGGAGTCGGTGGGGTCAAGTAATGGCAAGTGAACTAAAGAAATGTATTTATTTAACTGATTTTTATTTTAAAGGCTTTTTACAGTTGTAGTTATTTATTTTTGGTACATCATTTCTTGCCACTGTGTGTATGTATGTCTAGAGAGATATATACATAAGGGTAAGAAATATGTGTGTTTTAAAAAATTGATTTGCTGTGTTTTAAATTAATTTGGCTATGCTGCTATGCTTAAGTGTTGTATAATGTATTTAAAAAGATAGAAGAGTAATGTTGCTGATTGTATGGTTTGTTTAGGTCATAGCGAGGCTGTGCTTCTAATATTGTATTCTTGTTGGAAACTTATTTTTTTCAGGAATAAATGTTCTGTTTCACCGCTTGAATAGTTAATTGTTTAATGTTTAGGGATGGAATGTAAATTGTTTAGGGATGTAATTAATGAAGCTAATTGATGTATGGTTACTGAATGGTTACAAAAGTATACTGTTTGGATGGTATTGGTAATTTGTTTGAATGGTATTGTAACATTCATTTGCAGAATGGATATGGTGCATAGATGGTATGCATCATATATACAATGTAAATGCAATGTTTTGATTGTCATTAGAGGTTTTTGATGGCATTGAGGATTTTGATTGTAGATCAGATAGGATTATTAAAGAAATTGATTTTTATGTAGTGTGTCTGTATGGAGAGTGTTATTTGTAGTATAGCATGTTTTGATTAACCTCTACATTTATTTGTATATGGTTCAGTCATGTGTGTGTGTGTGTGTATGTATATATATATATGTATAGTATTATATATATATAATATATATATATATATATATATATATATATATATAATAGATAGATATATATATATATATTAAGTTGCATGATGAACCACTGTACACATTCATGGTGGAGGTGTGGAGGTATCGGGCCATGTGGCTAACCCTTAATTACCTTGCGGATTATCCGATAAGGGTTTTAAGGGGTTAATTGATATCTGAATGTAATTGCAATGTATTGGCTTTGTATTGGCTGTGATTTTGTGGGCAATGAAAGATCAGGATCTTGTGGCGACGGTGGTTCTTATTGATGAGGTAGTAGTACTTTATTTATTTGAATATGCTAGTTAATTGGTTTAATAATGGGCAAATAATCTATTATCCCTATCTGGATAATAGTTTTTTGCACATTATTGTACTGTGAGGTGTTGGGGGGGGGGGGGGGTGTATGTATTGAATGTATAGGCTAGGTTTATTTATTTTTACATTCAGGGTTTGTTCCGTGGTTCTGCATGAGACCTCTGGAGACCACCTGCGGTCTCCTCGGTATCTCGTATCAGGCTGGTGGTTCCACGGGTGACACCTGCGGGGATGAGCGGTGGCCTACATCTTGGGCGGCACCGCGAACCTGTAGTCTGCGGGGATGAAGCGGTGGTCCCACATCCGTGGGGGCACGCGGACCCGTAGTGAGCACTCGTAAGTTCCCCAACCCCCGGTGGGAACCACCCGGAGGCCCCGCAGACACCTGTTGGTCTGACCCGGGCTCCCAGACCATCCGCGGGCCTGACCTGGGACCCAATTGTGGCCCACGGTACCCAAGGAGACCACCTGGGGGCAATGGCGCTTGGCAGGACCCACCAAAAGGCCTCCAGAACCTGTTTTGAAAAGAGCTGCTGGTACCTGTAGGTCTGTCAGGTGCCCCGCCAGCCGCGGGGACTCCGGGGGGCTGTTTATTGAACCTGTTTGTAAAAGGATAAATCATGTAAATTATGGGGGGGCACAGGGGGTGGTGGGTAATGTATTTAATAAATAGAATGATGTTATTGTGGGGCTGTGTATGTTTTTATTGTGGTAGGGGTGGGGGGTTTCCCCAAGGGTGTGGGTAGGCCCTCCCTTGTGGGTAGTGGGTGAGGTGGTTAGGCCTCATGGATGGGGGGGTTAGTGTGGGAGGGTATGTAGGCATCCCGAGTGGTGGGTGAGGGTGGGGTTAACCCCTTAAGACGTAGCGGTTAATAACCGCTATGGTGATTAGGGGTTTAGGGGACATTACTTTGGAGGTTTCATTCTGTGTGTCTGTTTTGCAGCAGCGGAGGGGACATGGGCAGGATGAAGATGAGGATGGCCTTCATCGTGGAACAGGAAGGGTAAGTGCTATATGTATTTAATGTATTTTGTGTTGTTTAGTATTTAAATACAACAGGGGTGTATGTTTGTTTATGTGCATGTGTTATTTGGGGGGCAATTGTCCCAAAATAACATGCTATTCCCTTAACCCTTCATTGCCTTAGCGGCTATCGCTATGGTAATGAAGCAGCATTGTATTTTAATAATATTGTGCGGGAGCAGGGGTCCCCTGAGACTGAACGCATTGATTTGTGGCTCTCAGAACCCATGCGTCACAAGACACGATATTGAGAAAATAAATCATGTTGCTTCTGTTACCGTAGCACATAAGCCGCAAAGGTAAGGGACGAGTGTTGATTGATATGTTGTTTTACTAATGTGTAGATGTGCAGAGGGTCTCCGGAGCTGAAATGCTTTGTTTAGGTCCGGGACCCCCAAGTTCCCGCGATAAAGCCCCTTTAGTGGGGTGCCGGTATCCCTCTGCTTTGTTTACATTCCGCGTTCACGTGATCGGGACCTTTAAATGCAGAGGGATACCGGCACCTCATAAAGGGGCCTGTATCTCGGGAAGCAGGGGGTCCCGACCTGAAACAATGCGGTTCAGCTCCGGAGACCCCTGCCAATGTAACACTATGAAAAACATGTATTTGAAATATTTTAATGTGCCGATGTTGCGCGAGAGAGCAGCGGATCTCTCCGGCTGCAGACACACTTCGCCAGGGACAGGGGAGGCTTCTCGGCAGTTTCTCCCCGGCACGTCTCGCCAACCGGTTACTAACCATTTATCAAATACTGGTTGGCGCATTCATTCGCCCAGGTGATTCGGCCCTTCCTGCATACAGCGAGGTTAACACGCAAAAACATGGCGAATTCAAACCCCTGGCGAATGCCATTTTCGGACCTTTCTGCATAGGTGTTACGCCGTGCTGCCGACGGAACCAGACGTCCCTTCTACTGAGGTGAGAACATATATGGGCATGCACCGACAGCAAAAGGAGCGGCGTTCCGGAGTGTTGTTACTTTAAGGGGCGTTTGCCAGGCCAGGGATGGATTAGTAGAAATACTTGCCGGTACAGGAGGAAAGAGTGCATGTCGTCATTGCCGGTTAGCCAATGGTCAGGGATTGGAGAATCCAGAAGGTCGTCTCCAAGCAGGGGTCGAGAGCCAAGAAGAACCGTCCGCACCAATCGTAAACCTGAGGCAATAGAGAGAGAATGCCACATAGTAAGTAGTAATCCTAGTGGAAACTAGTCGAGCAATGAATGATGGGGGAGGACAGGGCATTATAAAGGTGCGGCTGACCCATCAGAGGTTGCGAGGTTAACCCAAGTGATTTAGAGGCGCTGTAGTGGACCAGACAGTAATAGTGAATACGCACGCAATGAATGTAAAGTGTTCAATCAAAAATTCTACCTTCCAGGGAAGTTTGTACGAATTCCCTCAATAAGCAGATAGTAGATATCCAAATTGTGAAGGGAGCGATTTTCAGGAAACACCCCAAAAAAGAACACAATAATAGTGTAATAAAACTCACAATGATGAACTTATTAAAATCTTGGCTCGTTGATCTTACTTAACAGAAGTAAGTGAAGAGTCAGCGTTTAGCAGGAATATGCTGATCTTCATTATCCTGCTAAACGCTGACTCTCACGTTACTTCTTGTAAGTAGAAAGATTCATACGAGCCAAGTATTTGAATAAGTCATCGCATGTGTGTGATTTTATACACATTATTGTGTTTCTTTTTTGGGTGTTCCTGAAATCGCTCCCTTCACAATTGGTATCTACCATCAGAGGTGGAGGCAGGCCTGGAGGAGTGCGTGGAGCTATCCTGGATAGGTCCATTGAGCAGTGGCAGGGTGAGGACTCTTATTCTGGCAGGAGGTCCTATTAGTCTGTCTGGGGGCGTGTTTCACTGCTAGAGCAGTGAAAAATTATCTTCACCCGGCGCGCGCTGTACACACGTGCGGCCGCGGGATACATGGCAGCCGCATGGTGGAGAGGAAGAGCCAGAAGGAACGGGAGACCGCCGTGGACGGCGAGGGAACTCCCAGGACAGCGGAGGTAAGTAGACGCATCGAGGGGCAGCACCACAGCAGTCGGGGGTTAACGAAGGTGAGGAAGGGCCAGGGCACGGGCGCGGAGATCCAAACTCCTCACAATAGGCCCCTAAATCTCAACCACCCCAGTGTAACGTCTGCGTTGCCCCAAAGGCGGACCCCCCCCCCACCCCCAAATTACCAGAACAGCCAACTTTAGACAATATAGAATTACCCCATAAGTTGCAAGTCTGAACCTGCTTTTCCATTTGTGGAGCTGGTAGAGCTGTAGGACACTCCTTATGCTATATACAAATCTCACAATGATGGCTGCGTTATGACTGTTGTGGAACCAATTGTAGATGGGTAAACCCCCAAACATATGAAGTGTGATAGTTCTCTAACCATTTCTAGACGGGTTAAGAGGTTCTCCTGTTTGACAGATATAGCTGGACTGCCCTGAATACAAGTACAATAATTCGATTATATGGTTATACAAATTGAATATTTCATTCATTTCAAGATCATTCCATTTGTACACATTTAAAATGTTGTGAAATGATTTGCAGTAAATAGTAATTCAAACCACTGTCTCAAACACATTTCACTGTTCAGTGGTTCAACTGTATTTGACATGTTTCTGTTAAGATGATACATTTACACACTTACGTGGAATTTGGATTGCTACTCTTTTCTTTATGTGGATAAAGGAGCTCAGCACCTGCAAGTATTTTGTTTTTTCGCATAGAGTGCAAGTGTATTTGTCTTTTTGAGCACTGCAAGGTAAGAAAGAACGTTATTGTAATTTTGAATTTCTGATATATCATTTTTATTTTATTTTAATGATTATGGTGAAAACACATACGTGATAATATGTACTTCCACTGATCCCCAAACCTGCTTCATTAACGATACTCCAGAACAGGGAAGGGAGCAGGGATCGTCAGGAACACCCAGAAAAAAAAATAAAACATAAAATAAACAAATCAAGTGTAGTACTAAGGACAATTATGAGGTCAGAATTCAGGAAAAAACTTGGCTCTACGGATCGCTACTTACAAAGAAGCAGGATAAAAAAACAGCGTTTTTGATGGAAGTTGATAATTATATTCTCGCCTAAGATAGCAGCATACAGCAGTCACTGAGGATGTGTAAAAGGAAGGGGGGACGCCGCGGGGTTTCGTCTCAAGAACAAAAGCAACTGAATATACAAGAAGAAGAGAGGAACACAAAATAAGTGTGTACAGGTAACATTAAAAATTTATCAAAAGAAGCATAGAAATGTGTACTCACAATGCAACGTTGTGAGCACTTCACATAAAGGTTTCTTGAATATAGGCAGCTACACGAAACGGTTGGAGTTGGAAATGTCCTCCACTCCACTCAGAATCCCCTCGACAATTCTGTGGCCAAAAATACGACGCAAAATACATATAATAAATTGATTTTAATCACTCTATATTAAAGAGATAAAAACATAATTAAAAACAGTTTTAATTATGTTTTTATCTCTTAATTAGAGTGATTAAATCAATTTATATATAGGTATTTATGCGTCGATATTTTTGGCCACAGAAATGTGTACCCTTGTGGGAGAATCTGTGTGTAAATTAATTAATTAATGTGTTTAAGATTAGTATCTCAATTGATGATGCTATTAAGTAAACACATTAGGGGACATGATTATTGCTCCTGAGGAAGCTGCGGATGCAGTTGAACGCGTTGAGCCAAGCTAAGGGAGGAGACAGAGTACAGAGCATCATAACCTGATGGTCATGATAGCCTGCTCCAAACCCCAGAGGCCACTGCTGCTGCGGCTCGGCGAGTCTTCCATACCCCCTGATCTTCCGTCCTACCGGAAAAGGCGTCATCCAAGGCAGGAAGTGACGTCAGAGCCCATCTATCCGGACGAGGGGGCACCCTCGAGGAGGGGATTTTAGAGTGGAGCGGAGGACATTTCCAACTGCCAAGCCGTCGTGTAGCTGCCTGATATTCAAAGAAACCTTTATGTGAATGTGCTCACACGTTGCTTGTGAGTACACATTCTATGCTTCTTTAAATTTTTAGTGTTACCTGGTACACACTATGTTCCCTCCTCTCTGTATGAATGCGGTTGCTTGTTCTGTGAGAGCGAAAGCCCCGGCGATCACACTATCCAGTTTACAATCATCAGTGACTGCTGTATGCTGCTATCTAGGCGGAGGAATAATTATCAACTTTACATACAAAAACGCTGTTTTTACTCCTGCTTTGTAGTAGGGTCCGTATAAGAGCCAAGTTTTCCTGAATCTGACCCATAATTGTCCTTCAAGCTACTAACTATGATTTGTTTGTTATTGTTTATGTTTTTTTGGTGTGTCCTGACGATCTGTCTCCCTTCCTGTCCTGGATTCAAAAGTTTTGTGAGGGAATCAGTTGATATTCCCTGGAGGTTGAGAGTTTCTTTCAGTTACACAATATATATTGAATATTATTTAAATATCACTATCACTGTGTATTAGCGCCACACTGAATCACTGGGTTTGCTCAATACTACTGTCACATATCATACAGTGGTATAAACGACGCCAAGGGTTCTGGTTAGTGACTATGGAAATTAGCAAGGTCGGTGTTGTCTTGGATTCCAAAGAGAAGTGTTGACTCCAGTTCTCAAGGGCAACCAACAGGTCAGGTTAAGTATATACCTGCTTCAGCCCAGGTGACTGATTGAGCGACCTGGGCTGAAGCAGGTATATCCATAATACTTGCTTGTTTTGGCTGCCCATTGAGGACTGGAGTTCGGTTCTACTCATTCCCTATAGCTTGTACAGTTTATAGAAGCTAAGCCTAGGATAAGCAAGTACAGAATCAGTAAGCGGCCCATTCAACTGAAACTGTGCTCTTCTAATTTGGTACATTGTGGTTTCTTATTGTTATAAATTGTTCATGTTTTTTAACTTCTGCTTTATTTCTAGTTACGCAATAAAGGGTGACTTTTGCACACTAACAAAAAATCCACCTTCTCCAGGACAACCAAACATTAAGTTCATAATTTTGAGGATGGATAAAAACCGGTGCCAAAAGGGAAAATGACATTCATAGACTTCCAATAGCAATCAGAAGACAGGGACCGTTAACAGGAAGAAAGAAGTCGCAGTTAGGTAATATTATAGCATTCTCGGCTGAGTAACTGAATGAATAATTCAACGTGACTGCTTACATGTTGAAACGCACCATTAGGCCTGCACATTGACATAATTTAATTTTGTAACTGCTGCTACCCAGCCAGAGGAAATGTTTTTCCTGTGTTGTTTTACATGAGTTACATGTAAGGATGTGTTAAAAATGACATGCGTCCTCAAGGTAAACCATCAAAATGTAGACGACATATACTTTTATACTTACAGTAATTTGTTATTTACAGTATATTATCCAGAGGAAGTCCAAACAAAAAACCCCAGTGAACTATCATCTATAGATATCTTGTAAGGGGGAAATAAATTCCTCCGAATCTAAATATTGGCAAAATCAGATTTTTTCCTGAATCAATAGCTCCTTCTGCATGTTCACTTATTAAGGTGATATCCCGTAGTACTTTCTTCTAAAAAGTAATTCAAACCTTTTTTTGACTAATCTATGGTATCTCGCATCACAGTCTCACATGGGTAAATGATTCCCACATTTTAACTAGCCCTTTACTGTGAATAACAACCTTCATTTGTTGCAGGTAATTACTCCTTTTCCTTCCAACTTAAGGGATGACCCTGTCGTCATTTGTATCTGCCCATGGGATGAATAGTTTGTTTGAAAAGCTCCTTGTATTGTGCCCCGAATTATATTGTATATTACCGTATGTCTCGATTCTAAGACCGCAACCTTTTTCTCCCCTTTTCACATCTGAAACGGGATGCCATATCTAGAAATCGGTTTTAAAAAAAACCTGAAGCTGCAAGGATGCACTGCTGGAGCAGCTGCTGCTGCGGGGGCTTGAGAAGGGTTTTCAGCACCCATTCAGCAGTTCCGACTGCGGCCGTTAGGCCCCCGCCGACTCCTATGAACTCCTCCCCTTCCTCCAAAAGGCCGTCTGTCAAGCTTCGGCGACCTCTGACTAGGGGTGGCTGTGTGGCCATTCTCTCTATACCTTTAATGTAACAGTATGTATGTATCAGTTGCATTATTCTTATAGCAAGGATAACATCCCTTTTCCACATTCATTGCTTTTTCTAATAAGTCTTTTCAAGGAGTTTACCACGATTATATTTGTACAACAAAAAAAATGTAAAACAGCTGCCCAAGGTTTTTTTATTTACATACAATATCTGTCTGCAGATATTAATGTAGTTTCGGCTATACATGGTACAATTAAAAATAAAAATCAAAGAGATACTAATTTTCTTTTTCCTAATTTTTTATTCATACAATGTGCATCAGAAATGATGGCGTCTCAGAATTGCAAGAAAGTACGGGGTCGTGTA
>WSYH01001577.1:72476-115551 GCA_036426205.1 Ascaphus truei | reverse complement strand
CAATCTGTCTACCCGATCCGCAATGTGCCAAACCCGAGCACCCGGGAGACAACAAACTGTTCGGTTCATGCGGTCCTGGCAACAGATTGCCCTATCTACCTTCCTAATAATGGAGTCCCCTACCACCACAATCTTTCTTTGTATCTGAGCATCCTGATTCCCCACTGTGCTGGAGGAACTATCCCCCTGGCTGCTAGAGGAATTAGTCTCCCCCAGCCTTGCCATTTCTGCCCCAACATTCCCCAATATCTTCACTCAACATGGCAAATCTATTGGGATGTGTCAGCTCAGAAACGACCTGCCTCTCCCTATTGCCCCTGCTTCCCCTTCTAACTGTCACCCAGCTACCTACCTGCTCCTCGCTAACAGCAACCAAGCTACCTAGCTGCTCCTCACTAACAGCGCCACCAACTGCACCACTAATAGAAGCAAGGGCCTGCTCAGTGAGCTCTAATTCCCTTTCAAGATTGCCAATGTCCCTCAATATTGCAAGTTGCCTTTTTAGATCAGCAATCTCTGACTCTAAAGAGACCACCCGCTCACACTTTTCACAGCGGTATTCTCCTTGGAACAGCTGCTCCAAGTGCACATATATGTGGCAAGATGTGCATTGAGTGGCATTTTCAATCCTGCTCATTCTAACAACTATGAAGTTTAGAAGTACTAACAGTAAACTGTACTTCAATAACTATACCTTGTTTAACCGCTTCCTTGTTCAAACTGCTTCTGGTTCTAACTGCACACACTTTAACCAACCAGCACTTGAAATCAACCACACATATCAGTGAGTACACGCAAGCTCAGGATTCGTTAAAAGCCTCTGTTTAAATAGGGACACCCACCAGGTGTGTTAGGTTATCAATTAACTAACCCCACCCACCGCAGGTGGGTTAGGCCAGCCAATTAACCAACCACACCCACTCTGCCTCAGGCAGGAGAAAGGGGGGAAAAAGTTACAGGCTTCAAATTACAGCACACTTTAAAAATTTATTAACCCACGCCCTTAGATGGACGAACCAGCGGTACTATGACAAGGGCAACAAGGCGGATAGACTTCTGGCTAGTAGATTAAGAGGAATACAGAAAAGATCCCAAATAACGGCAATCAAGACTAGATCTGGTGAGATACACTATAGTGATAACAAAATAGCAAGAGAATTCACAAAATACTACACAGAATTATATATCCTGAGATCCAAAAATGGTTGGTCTGAACCGAGAGCTTCAGAAGCCATAAAAAAATACCTAGACAATTGCGATCTCCCCAAATTAACAGAGGAGGAAAGTACAGTCCTCAGCGCTGAGATCTCAAAAGAGGAACTAACAGAGGCAGTCAAAGCATTAAAACTCTCTAAGTCTCCTGGTCCTGACGGCTTCACCAACGCCTATTATAAGAGATTCCTACCCACCCTATCCACACACATATTAAAGATGTTCAATCATTTTATGGAGGGGAATCCAATCCCCACCTCAATGTCCGTAGCCAACCTAGCAATCATCCATAAGGAAGGCAGAGACCCGATGCAGTGGGGAAGCTACCGTCCAATCTCCCTTCTCAATAACCACCTCAAATTATATAGTAAGATCCTAGCAAATAGACTTAACCCTATCTTACCAAGGCTTATAAATATAGATCAAGTAGGATTTGTCACAGGCAAGCAAGCCTTCGACAACACTCGTAAGATAATAAATATTATAGACCATGTCCATCTTACAGGCACCAAAGCAATACTTCTAAGCCTGGACGCAGAGAAGGCATTTAATAGAATTGACTGGCTCTTCCTAGACCACACTATGTGTAGATTCGGCTTTAAGGACGCATATCTAGAAGGGGTTCGCAGACTCTACCAAGACCCGTCGGCAGCTGTAAAATTACCAGGGGGCAACCTTCAGAGATTTAACATTAAAAATGGCACAAGACAAGGATGCCCCCTATCCCCACTCCTCTTTGCGCTCACCATAGAACCTCTGGCTGCGACCATCCGGCAAAACGCAGATATCCAAGGGATAACAGTCGGGCGGAAACAATATAAGATATCTCTATCTGCAGACGATATTATTTTAACACTCTCCAATCCCCAAATTTCCCTCCCCAACCTGCAGAGAGAACTTAGAGACTTTGGCCACATTTCTGGATATAAAATTAATAGTGACAAAACTGAAGCGCTAAATCTGAACCTGCCAGAGCCAGAGGTGAAACTCCTCAAGCTAAATTTTAATTACCGTTGGAGTTTCTCCTGTATCATATATCTGGGAGTAAAGATATCGGGGAACTACCAATCACTAAATCAACATAATTACCCAGCCCTATTTCAAAAAATCAGACAATATCTGGACAAATGGGGAGCATACCAAATATCATGGATCGGGCGGATGGTCTCGGTTAAGATGAACATTCTCCCTAGATTATTATACTATTTCCAGACACTCCCGATCCACATCCCTGGCTCAGAATTAAAAAACCTACAAAAGCATATTTTTCATTTTATTTGGCAGGGTAAAAAACCTAGAATCACCAGAGCTGTCCTATTGGCCTCAAGCGGAAGAGGGGGCCTGGGAGTCCCAGACATCACAAGGTATTACCAAGCCACTCAGCTGCGGCAGCTAGTAGTTTGGAACGCCGACCCAGGCCAATATTGCTGGCTCGATATAGAAGCACAATACGCCGGAACGCCTTCACTGCCAGCCTGCCTTTGGTCCCTGAGTAGGGAAGACATGCAGAATCACAGATTCAAGCTAGGTCGGATGAGATATACCTGGGAGATTTGGACAAAATGCAAATCCAAATTCGAGCTCACGACCTCTAAATCTCAATTTATTCCAATCCTTAAAAACACCAAATTCCCACCAGGGTTTGAGCCAAGACAATTTGACCAATTTGTAGCCAAGAATATTAGGGCAGTTGCCGACCTTTTGAGCTTCGGGCAGTTCCTGAGTTACCAAAGATTGCAAAGTAAATACGAAATGGTAGGACTGAGTGCGTTCAAGTACCTCCAAATCCGGCACTTTATCCAAACACTATCCCCAACGTTGGAATTTCCCCCTCTCACAAGGTTCGAGAGGCTGTGCAGAGAGACAGCCCACCAAAAAGGTCTAATAACTCAAATCTATAGATCTGGAGAGGCCAATAGAAGCCCCCACCCATGACTATATGTGCAATTGGGCAGCAGAATTGAACATAGTTATTGACCGAGAGGATTGGGAAAGTATTTGGGAAGCAGCCTCAGGAACTTCCATATGTACCACAATCAAAGAAAATATTTATAAAATATTGTTTCGCTGGTATCTTACTCCAGTCAGAATAAATCAAATCCACCCTCTGGCCTCCGATCTATGCTGGAGAGGCTGCGGACAAAAGGGAGACATGGCCCATATTTGGTTGTCATGTCCAGAAATTCAGAAATACTGGGAAACCATACAGTTAATAATTAAAGAGGTCACAGACCTCACTATACCTATTGATCCGCTGACCTATCTCTTGGCCAGGCCAATAGAGAACATTGACCGGCCAACAAGAAAACTAATCTCCTTCATCCTCACGGCGGCCAGATGTGTGGTGGCCGCTGCGTGGAAGAAGGTGTCTCCCCCCCCTAAGCAAACAGTTAAGAAACGAATACGGGAAGTAATGTTGACACACACACACACACACACACACTGTCTCACACACACACACCCACTGTCTCACACACACACTGTCACTCAGAAACACACACTGTCACTCAGACACACACACTGTCACACAGACACACACTGTCACACAGACACACATACACCGTCACTCCACCTCCTCCCTCCTTCCCCCTCCTTTTTTAAATTAGCGCGACCCCGGTTATAGCGCGATCAGATCGTGTGGCCCTCGAGGACCGCGTTATAACAGGGTTGAGCTGTACATAAGAAGCTCCAGAATTAACAACCAAAACACCATCAATGAACAAGTAATAAATAAAACAAATACCAAAGAAACATCACAATTTAAGATCAAAACAACAAAAAATACATAAATAAATAAAAGAAAACATCAAATAAACACCAAATAAACACCATTATTAAAAGGCAAACCACAAAAAATAATCAAGAATGACAAAAATCAACAAAGAAACACAAGAATTATACAAAGCAATGAACCAAAATACATTTAGAAGAAATGAAAGCAAGCATTTGCCAAAAAATGCATTGCTTGTCACTGTATGTAAGTATAGCCCTAAAGGGGCATAGATAAATACATTGGCAACCAATGGGCAATGAAAAAAATTAAAATTAATAAATACAATGAAAAAACCTGCAAAATTAAAATAACACAGTTCATGCAATAGTTTTTCTTACCTTTAGATGTCTTCACCCTCCGATTCCATGGGTCTTAGGAAGTTCTCGGCCAAAGAAGCAATAATCATCAACAGCTACGGTCCTCAGGTTCAGCACTGCAAGTTATTTTCTTCTTTAACTTCATCTGTTAAATTGTAATCCAATTGGGGGTCTTCCTTCTTCTTCTTATAATTATTATAATTATTTTTCATCTTTTTCATCTGTACCACCCATTGTAATCCAATTGCTGGGGAAATGTTCACTCTTCACCTTCTTGGCAGCAAATGAGACTGTACATTTGACTGACAATCCTATTGGTTGGGATAACCATGTGACAGGTTTTTTAAGGATGTGACGTCATGTAAAGGGAGTGAAGCCAGCCAACCGGCAAGGTTCTGCTTCCTGCCCCTTTAAGATGACATCACCAAAACCAAGATGGCTGCTGTCACATGTTACTTTAACCAATCAGACTGTGAGATGTATATCCCCAATCTGATTGGTTGTATTAAACCATGTACATTTTTGGAAAGGATGTGACATCATCCAAAGGGAGTTACTACCGCTAAGGTAATGAAGGGGTTAACCCCTCCTGCAATTTTCCCAGTAGGCCTAACCACCCACTCTGGGGCTATTACCCCCTTCACTCGCCCCCTATGCCCCCAATAAATCTGGTATTCTGCCTTAACCCCTTCATTGCTTTAGCGGTTAGCCGCTAAGTTAATTAAGCTGCTTTATTTTATTTTTAATACTAGTGTGTGTGAGCAGGGTCCCCTGAGCTGAACCACGTTGATTTCACCCTCAGGGATCCCCTGCTTCTTGAGTTACAGACCCTGGTATGGGGTGCCAGTACCCCCGCAACTTTAAAAGCCTCCAGTCACATGACACAGAGGATTGTAACATTGCGAGGATACCGGCACCCCATACTGGGGCCTGTATCTCGGGAGCAGGGGCGCCCCGAGGCTGAAATCAATGCGGTTCAGTTCAGAAGACCCACTGCTCATGCACACTATTAATAAATATAAAATTTAAGCAGCTTCATTACCTTATCGACTAGCCGTTATGGTAATGATTTTTTCTTGGGGGGGTTGATACTAGTGTGCAGGAGCATGGGGTTTTCTGAGCTGAACCAAGTTGATTTCAGCCTCGGGGACACTCTGCTTCCCAAGTTACAGGCCCCGTTATGGGGTGCTGGTATCCCTGTAACTTGGGAAGTAGGGGGTCCCCGTACCTGAAATCAATGCGGTTCAGCCCCTGCTACAATACTGTAATATTAAAAATATATAAACCCCCAAAATCGCCTGTTAGAGGGGCGCAGGTAGAGTGACTGATTCAGTCTCTCTTACTGCACATCTCTTACAGACAGGTAGAACCCAGTAGGATTCACACAGCAGGGACTCCCGCTGTGTTAATCCGATGGGCCATTGGTCTGGCTGCGGTCCACCTCACGAGATAGTGGCATTTTGCGTTTTTCATCTCGAGAGATTGTCGAATCTTGGTGGCTGCATCTGTACCTTTTGACTTCTCTTTCTTTTTGGTGTGCTTGACTTCATTTTTTCATGATCTCTACTTCTTGACCGGATTTTTTGTTTTAGCACCCGTTCTTACTATTTTTGTATTACTCTAGACCCCCTGTTAAGGCATCCCAAGTAACTGGACCTGATTCTCTATTTTTCACCTAAATTAGTGACATGAGTTGGTATCATTATTCAAGTTACATTTGTTGCACGTTTCCTTATTCTTCGTATGGTATACATCATGTTCATACATATAAACGCATTAAGAACTGTGTGTCTACTTCGATTTGTCTTTCACTCCAAGAATTCAATGCTTGCCATTCTTTTATACATATCTTTTACGTACGTACACCAATGGCAACCTCCAAACTCCGCCTCTAGCCCCACTTCCTAGCGCAAAATGTTCTTTAGTGAAAATAAATTTGATGTGCATGCCACACACACACACACAATACATCAAAATCTGTTTTATACATTACTGCACCAAGACTCATTCATACATCACTCTTCTGGCTGTCACTTTTTTGATAAAATTGCTATTAGTGACACTTTATACAGTGTGTTGGCTTATTTGTTCCTTCGTTACCACATAATATGTATCTGTCTATATCAATTTTAACCACATTGTAACTTAACAAATACAAATATATCAGGTTTTGTTTGGCATGGAAGCATCAAAAATCTTGCTGAATGATAGCAAGAGAATGGTCACTGATCCATAGAAATTGCTTCATTCTGCAGTGTCACAGCTAGGATGTCATCTGGCTAGATATCAACATAACAGCTTCAGCCAGAACTTGTATTTAAATGGTGGTGAGCGATGTAAAAGCCAGAGTGGCTTTAGTTGTATTTGGAACCATCATTCATATAAAATGGAAAGTCACAGTTAATTCAGGTCTTTAAAGTCCCAGCATATTATAAGAACTTGGCTTTGGGTTATTTAGAGTGAGGTAGTAACTCTTTTAACTGTTTGGGATCATTCAGGATTGGAAAAACTGGGCAAGTTTTCAGGATATTACATACATATCCAAAGTGCTCTCTGTATATTATTGCTAGGCCAATTATCAGCAAATTAGCTGCATGCACATGGATTATAGAGATGGTCTGATATCTTGTCTTACTAGACTGGATTTTGTACAACTGACATAATTGCTTAGATTTTATAACATAATACAGTCACAGTAACCCAGAAATTATAGTACATCAATACCATTTGTAAATAACTATCTTAGTTTAAACCCTGTTTGAAATACTTGTTTTACACTGATCTTCTTGACTGTTCATCCATAGCAAGTAAACAGGAAGACAATAGGTTAATCTTCCACAGATCCCAAATAACTGCACAGGCTAATAGAATATATAGCACAAATACAGTTGCTTGTGTTACTACAGGGAGTGGACTGAGGGGGGGATCCTGGTAATTGCACCCAGAATTGGGGTAGAGCAATCACCTAAAATGCCCTATGGGCAAAACAATAAACTTTTATTAAACATATATGTAGACGCACATTGTCACGACGCAAAAAATCAGTGAATAATAAAAACAACTAAAACACAGGCACGGGTATGTGTATGTAAGGAGGTGGTGGTAGGATAAATATCAGATATACCACTGCTTAGATAGATACCTCCACTAATGGCTCCGATAGGGGTGGTAGGCGGTGAAGGTAAATATACCTAATGAAAACTAGCAATATATGCTGGTGAATCACCTGAAGCCTGGGAGGGTGTAATGGGTGTCTGTTATGCAACTAGTATGGTAGTACCGGAGGAGTGAGCCTCAGTCACTGTGGGTCATGAGAGCTGCAGATAAATGCGGCTGCGTTACACACTGCTCTATCGAATGCAATGTCACCCCGTGCAGCTTATGCAGTCCCTACTCTCCTGTCTCATAGAGCGGCAAGTGCCGGTATAGTGCTCAAAATCTGGCAGAGTAGCTGCGGTTAAGAGTACCCGGTACAGCAACTGACACCCTCCCTTCCCTGTAAAGGAGCGATCTCACCCGTGACCTCCGACGTCAACGCGATGACATCATCCCTTGTTCATCCATAGCATTGTAATCTTTTGCAGAAACAGTGAAAGCCACTTGGAGTTGGATTGATATGTGATTTGATCACATACAGTAGGGGTCTTGCCAATGTGTTACAACTTAGCTGAGATCCTTCAATGTCAATACATTTTCATGTTATCAAAAATAATGCATTTGAAAAACATTTTGGCTATTTCTCTTGATATTAAATAGAGTTTACGTTCCTTTGGGCACTTGCATAAATCCCTTTACCAAGATAAGTCCAGGATTCAGCATGCTTCATGTATCAACAAAAGACAGGGGTGCCCAATGCTCCGTCCAATTGACAAAACATATATGGTAAATAGTATAACGTTTAAATACTTCAATAATAATAAGTAAGCCTGCATACCAAACGTCAAGGTATAACCAAAAATGCAGGTCCTACACTACACTGTGCACCCTTCCTGTTACCTCTGTATGAGGGGAAAGAACCATAGTAAGTCCTGTTCTTGCAGCAGAGTGAAAGACCTCCCAAGTTAAATTATTATTATTATTGAAGTATTTAAACTTTATACTATTTACCATATATGTTTTGTCAATTGGACGGAGCATTGGGCACCCCTGTCTTTTGTTGTATACATTTGCCACGCCCAGTAGCACTCATTTTGACATAAATATATATTCATGATGTGGTGGGTGTACGAGTTTGAGCTAGCTGGGAATGTGTGCTTCATGTATCATGCAGAGTTACATGGAAGAACTGTATTTGGTAAACAAGCATACATCTGCTCCATTGACTTGCAATACAGTTCATAGGAATGGCCGATGTGACCAAGAAATCCAATTTAAACACATACTGTACATTAATCTGAAATGCTCCAGTCATTATCTACTAATGAAAAGTGATGTAAAATAATATTGAAGGAACTCATTAAAAGACACTGCTATTGTGAAGTCCCCCCGAGATACTTCATAATGTTAACTCTGCAGTGTTGGAATTGCTTAGGAGCTTATTCACTAAACTGCGATAAGTGCATTAAAGCAGGTTAAGTTCCCTTTTAGAGCGATATATCATGTTTAACTATTAACAAAGCTCCGCTAAAAGGGCAATATCGCACTAAAAGGGCTTGTTACTGAGATATAACACTTTGGCTGTAACAAGTAGTGCGGTAGCTGAAAAAAATGCCCAAACTCGCAATTTTTGCCAGAAACTGCTATTCACTAAACTCCGATATCGTGCTATAAAAACTTGCATTCTTTTCTGAATCTGAAATGACGCGGCTCGTGCATGCGCTGACCGCACGCAAAAGGCAAATCCACACGATGGATTAATCATTCAAACCAAAAACCGTAATCCATGATCCATGGATTAGGAGCCAAGGAGGAGTATAAATAGTGGTGCAGCCTCTAACTGAACGAATTTGTTGCAGGGTTTAGCTGTGGGTTAGTTAGGCTGTATGTTGCTGCTGTACTTTTATAGCTTAAAAATAAAACATTTATTTAATTGTGTGTACAGTATGTATGTATATCTATATTTATACAGCGCCAGATCTGTACTGCGCTTTACAAGGGAGACAATACAGTACAGGAAATTATAGTGCAATAAGTGCAACAAATAACATCAGACAATAGGAAAGGAAACCCCTGCCCCGAGAGCTTACAATCTAAGTGGTATGATGGGAGACTTATAGAGACAGCAGGTGATGGAATAAGTGCAGTAGATGGCAGACATTGGTAGGAATGACTGAGTGTGCACAGTACAGTATCTATGTGTCCAGGCTATTGCAGCACTTCATTTAAGAGGTGAGTTTTAAGGTTTATCCTAATGGTGGGGAGGAAAGATGCTTGGCATATAGTAAGTGTGAGGGAGTTCCACAGGAAAGGGGCAGTGAGGGGAAAAGGTTTAAGATGAGAGGGAGCAGTGGAGGGGAAAGGGGTGGAAAGGAGATATTTATTGGTAGAATGCAAGAGACAAGCAGGGGGATAGCGAGAGATCAAAGATATTTAGGGAGGAGCAGATGTGGAGAGTAAGAAGGAACACTTTGTGGGTGATCCGAAACTTGACGGGAAGCCAGGAGTGGGATTTAAGGAGGAGATGATCAGAAATTGTTTTGGGAGAAAATGAAATGGTTCTAGCAGCAGAATTTTGAATAGATTGCAAAGGAGAAAGTTGTGAGGCAGGGAAGCCATGTTACAATAATCCTGACGGAAGAGGATAAGGGCATACATAAGTGTGGAGTTAGAACATGATGGAGTTTAAACAAGGAACGTGGAAAACAATGTAAAGTATATTAAAGTACAGTGACTTGTCAGCACTTTATACTCCATAGTGCAACAATGAGCAGGATTGAGAATGCCACTCAATGCACATCTTGCCACATGTATGTGCACTTGGAGCAGCTGTTCCAGGGAGCATACCGCTGTGGGAAGTGTGAGCAGGTTGTATCTTTGGAGTCTCAGACTGCTGATTTGAAGAGGAAACTTGAGGGACATTGACGATCTTTAAAGGAGTTTAATGCTCACTGAGTAGGCACAAGGACTAGTGGTGCAGAGGGCGGAGCTGTAATGAAGGACCAGGAACAGGTTGGTAGCTGGGTAACAGTAAGAAGGGGAAGCAGGGTGAAGAGGAAGAGTATAGAAGGTGAAAGGAGATGCTGCACAGCAATTGTATAGGGAGTGAAACAATTGTTAATATATAGTGAAATAGATGTGAAGGGAATCAACAATCTGTATATATCCCAGTAAGTTGTAGGTGAATAAGCAAGATAATACAACTTGTATCAATAATGGGAATGGAACAACACAACCTTATAACGTGAATTAAAAACCGAGTCTGCTGCTTTCCAATCAAGATGGCTCGTCATCTCAAAAACTAGTAGAAATAGAAGGAAAAACACACAACTCTCATAGTGTAGTAAAAGTGTATCACCTTTTCTTTCATGGGGTTATAAAGAAACATTGGACAATTTTATCGAACAATCCTATTTTAGGTCCCCATTTAGACTAATTTTTAGGGAAGCCAAGAATCTGAAAAATATTCTGACACCAAGCGATATAGTATTGAGTCAGAATATGTCATTGGGAACTACTTGGCTGACACAAACCTATTGGTAATGTTGGTTGCAGCAAGTGTATACAGTAGCTTGCAACATGCTCCACCTAGACAGAAAATTCTTTACTTCTAAAGTTACAAATGAAACGTTTGTGGCCTCCAATATATTGGACGGACAAATATTTTTAAAAGAATTAATTCTTGAACATGTTAGAACTATTAAAACAGGAGATGAAAAACAGTGTATCGCGAAGTGACGCATACCCACTGGGACGCGGCGGAGCTGAGACCGCAGACACGATCAGTTGGGAAGCTTCAGAGCGTGCGGCGTTCCCAAGAGTGAAGGGGCGTTTGAACAGAGGCTGGTGTGGTGAGCAGCAGTGATCAGCGGCGTATGCCAACCCACATGACAGTGTTACAGGCCTTTTTATTGTTGCATTTTTGTATGTGCACATTTCTACCCATTTATATATAAACATTTTATATCATATTGATCTGTGCTATGGCTATGCTTTCCCCGTTTTATTGCTGAGGTTCACCTTTCCTGATGCTCCTGCCTGGGGATATTTCCAATTGACGTACACCTGATATAAAGATACATCATTGCCACAGTTTTTAGGAAACACTTTAATACCACTGACATCTTGTCTGTAGGCTGGACATATGAGCCAAGACCTTATTTGCTACACCATACACAGTAGCACTATTAGCTGCACTCAGATTTGTTGTGTTGTTTTTATTTCCTATATATTCCCCCTGTACTGCGCAAAACAGTGTATCGCGACATTTTAAAATTCATCACAAAAAAGACTCTACGTTGCTGAGATATAAAGGAATCCAAACTGTTCCTGTGAATCGAAGAGAGGGAGACAGAGTCAAAGCATTGTCCAAACAGGAAAGTTTTTGGATCTGTAAATTGAATACTCTGGTCCCCTTAGGATTAAATGAAGACATTGATATCTGGTCCCTATACTGATTTATCTCCACACAGTGTCTATATCTGGGTCCCCTGGCTCCTTGATACTGTTGGTCAATTTTTTCTGTATTAAGTGATACACATTAACTATGGCATTAATCTATATATACTTTATTCCTTTTACTCATTTTTATTATTCGTTTATGCTCGCCCCCTGTTCATGTTCTCCTGTTTTGGATATTACTACCAGTCTCCAACAATATGTAACCTCGTTTTGCCCTTAATACTATGGAATCACTAATATACCCATTATATGTTTCCGATGTTCATGATCTCTCCACAAAGTTTTATATATCAAGCAATCTATTTCCAGCCTAACTGTAGATCTGGATTTATGTATTGATGTCTCTAATATTCTCTCTCCTTTGAGCCGTCCTGTTTTGTTAATCACACCACACATGCGTCATTTGGTTTTATTGTATTTTTTTTTAGTGCTTTTTTCACTTTTTATGTGTATTTTATGATTACAGTGGATCTATGTTATTTTATCACAGATTGGTAATGATGGTAAGCTCTGTGATTATCCCTGGTCTCATCTGATTAGCCAGACACACACCCCTGCTTGGCCAGTCACATCAGATACAGGGGTTTAAATATCACTTCCATTTGTACATAACTTACTCCCTGATGAAGTAGTTTGTTCTTCGAAACACGTTGGATATTATTGTGTTTTGGACTGTTTATGCACTACAATTGCCACCAGTGCTTGTGGTTTTACTCCGGCTTCGTGACATCCTGATGTGTGGTCGCTATCAGTGACGTTTTTGGTGCCTTTATTAGCCCCTGCATGATGCGCTGTGGTGTTCAGCTTCTAATGAGAGTGACATGCCTCTCTGCCAGCAGTGTTTGAGTCTAATTATTGGGACCACTGACGTGCCTTACGTCCGCCAGTAGACAAGCAGCCCAATCGCTGCACCTCCTGACGGTGTCTGAAACACAGTTACCTGGATCAAAGGTTTTCTTCACTTACCTCATTTTGCTGCTGCCTGGCCAGGAAGATGACGACACTCATCACCTGTGGTGTGTGCAGAAGTTGCATCTCGTTGTAGTAACCCATGTCTTTGTAATTATGAAATGCCCTAAAGATTTGTTCTGATGTACGTGCGATACTTACCTTTTTACCATTGTGCAATATACACTTTTACTACACTATGAGAATTGTGCGCTTGTCGTTCTTCTGTTTCTCTGAAAAGGAAGAAGCAGGCCAGTTCAGAGCTGACCCACCCCAATATATTTGCCAGATAGAGTGAAGATATTGGGGGCACCCGGGCAGGAATGGTAAGGGAGAGACTGATTTCTCTAGCAGCCAGGGGAATAGTTCCTCCACAACAGAAGGGACTTAAGATACTCAGAGAACCAAAAAGGTTGCGATGGTAGGGGACTCCATTATTAGAAGGGTAGAGAAGGTACATTTGTTGCTGTGAGGACATAAACCAAACAGTTTGATGTCTCTCGGGGGCTCGGGTTTGGCACATTGTGGATTGGGGGAGACAGATTGTTGGGAGAGCCTGGGACTGACCCGGCATTCTTCGTACACGTTGGCATTAATGATAAACTTATAGAAATATTGAGGGTCCTAAAAAATTATTTCAGAGATCTAGGCCGCAAGCTTAAGGCAAGAACCTGCAAGGTACTATTGTATCTTCTGAAATACTACCAGTGCCATATAAATAACAATAATCGGTAGCCCGCACTAATTTAGTAAAATACTCAAGAAGCAAGGTAGAATTAAGCAAAAAAATGTTGCATTAACAAGGTGTACACAAAAACAAAGAGAGAGATGAACATAATCAGATAACAACACTAGAGTATAAGCTATGGAGGCTCACAACCAAAGACAAAAATTACTGAAAAAGTCAGGTGACACTTATCTGTGAGCTCCACAATACTGAATAGAAAAACTGAAAAAATACATAAATCAAGCAGGAAATCGAGCGTGGTACACAGAAGGAAGCCAAAAAAAGACACGTTTGTCAAAAAAAAAATGTTTTTAATGATCATCCACAAAAACAGGGGAGGAGGGTACGGGGGTGGGGGAAACAGGAAGAGGGGGGAAACAAGTTACAAAAAAAAGTGTAAAGGTGGGAAACGTTTTGGGGGAGAAAACCCATCTTCAGGCCAAGTCCTACAGGTTCTAAAAAGAACCTGAAGTACTTCCCTCAATAAACCTCCTTAAAGTGTTACCGGCTTCTCAGGCCAGGAAGAATCAGGCACAACAGCAGGTACCAGATATTAGGAAATGTCCATTGCAGTGTATGCGACAATAAATAATCTCACAATTATTTTACAGAATTCAAGCAATTAAAGCGACAGAGGGACAGAAGAAGATATCAATTGAAGTCTAAAAACTATTTTACCTTTCAACATTTTTAATACTTTTGAGATTTTTTTATATATATTGTAACCATAGTGGGCACATACTGTATACATTATTAGAGACACACATTATTGACACACTTTTTTTACCAGAAGAGCTTGACTGAATAAAGACGTGACTACCAAAACAGCATTAGAAATGCAATGCACAGTGACTTCTTGCAATACAGGGGTTCCTACTTCTTTATTTTTATAGTTTTAAATTTTAATTGTAGTGGGCACAGAGATATACTGCATACATTATTGCACTTTAAAACTACTGTGTGGGTGTTTCACAGAAATAAAAACATTGTAACTGCAAAATATAGCAAATGTAAAGTGACTTGTTTCTTCTTTAATATGACAGTATTCAGTGTTCACATTAGTGCTGTGGGATTTGGCCACACGATCAACTGGATGCAGGCATAGAATAGACAAAGCAGCCCCCCCCCATCCCCCATTTCGATTCTACCAAGTGAAAAACTCTCCCCCAGATGAAATACCAGTTGCCAAGCTCCCTTTTCACTTATTCTCTGCCTTCCCCTGATGTGTAGAGAAACTCGGCTCCCCCCTCCGGCCACCCACACCCCTCTGGTCACCTCCTCTGAAATTCCAATTGAATGACATGCAGAGCCTATGCGTTCCATAGACACGCATGCACATAGACAAAACAGAGACAGAACCCGTGTAGCCTTTATCTCTGCAAGCACTATACAGTATAGTAGCTAGGTGTAATATTTTAAAAACATGAAATAAAAGCTTTGTAACTAATATATCATATATCTCACCTTTTGTTAAGCAACTTGAAAATAGGAAAAAAGAGATTATGATACTGTTAAACTGTTTACCAAAACTTGAAAGAATACATTAAAATTATTACATTACATTATAAATCTAAGAATCTGTGCTTAGAATTTAGCTACAGCAGGTTTGAATTGGCCTGCTCGAAGCTACACAACATAAATATCTCACTTTTCTTAAGCAACCTGAAAACAGAAAAAAGGGGATTATACTGTTATACTATGTAGACAGAAAAAGATATATTACATGAACAGGATTATTATACTTAACTACATTTCAATAATAGCACAGTAAATGCAGTGATGCGGGCCCATGACATTGTTACAGTTATATCTTTTTTATATAATACAGTATTTATATTTTATTTGTTTACTGTATATATAAATACATATATTGTGATGCCTCTGTCACATTGTGGGATCTTTTGTCCCATATTCAAGGCAGGAAACTGTATTTTGCATTGTTCAGGGTTTTATTTACAGGGGATACACAAAACAACAATAGGCCCACTGTCCCGTTAGGGAAATAAACAAACACCTACTCCTCTTAGGAGACTGACTACACATCAGCTCCCTCTCTTATTGGCTGGCCAACTAAACTGGTTCCCATACCAAAACCCACAGTCTGATTTACAGATATACCATATGACAATATCAAAAGTCCTTATCTGTTTTTCTTGGGGACTCGGCCCCAAGAGAGTCCAGGAAAGCCCTGTGTGGATCCAATCACCTGGACAGGACAGCCCTGCTTCCACAGCAGTCTCACGTCCTTCACTCTTCCCGGCTTGTTCTTCCTGGGTGTGCAACCCAGGCAGTCCCAGCATGCCCTAAGAGCAGCAGGCCTGGGGAACTGTGCCAACCAGCTTCCTCCTAGCTGGGGGGAAAGCCTATCCCCCTCTCTGGGGAAAACAATCTCAATATGTGCAGGCCCACTCCTGCCTTTAAGCTCCCTGTTGATACAGGAGTCCAGCATGCTTAATTAGTTGCAGGTGCAGAAAGCTTTTACAGAGGAATTTAAACTCCTGCACGCTGGAACCTACACTAGCTGCACTACTCCAACAGATTGTCTCTATCACTGAGTCACTGTTTTATATATATATTACATACATACATACATTAACAGGGTATGTCCCATAAGTACCTGTTTCTCTCCACATAGTGTATCTGCTATGTAAGTCTTGTTAAGTTCCAGGCATTAGCAGGTTAATCTATGGGCCACTGACCCCTCTTCTGCTTCCCTGGAAAGTGATGGAAGGTAGGTGGTGACTCCGTCTTGCTATTTTAAGCAGCAAATGGGTGTAGTTGGACATACCTCCTGAAGAAGCGTCATATGACGTGAAACACGTAGAGGTGATGTCATCACGCAGTGGAGAGTGAACGTGACGACAGGAGCTCAACCAGCTGCGGATCGCCCAGCCTCGCACGGGGTGCGTTCCCTTCCTTATAGTAAGCTGTTTTATCAACTTTAGCCTTGGACATTACAGCTGCAGGGGTGGGTGTTTGGATATGGGAATCCCCTATTAGTGCTTGGGCTGTGTGGTTTATCTGGGTCTACCAGAATCCTTTTTATTATGTGAATTTATATGTGAATATATTCTGAGTCAATTTATAAAGTTTTTATCTATTTTGACTGATGTTTTATTTTCTCTTTTTGCGCCTCCTTAATTTTGTAGGTGGTGACTCATGGCCTGTGTACAGCCCCTTCTAGGTGGGTAAAGTCAATGAGCCCGTCCCTTCCAGAGTTTTCTATGGGAGTAGCCAAAAGTTTGTCAGTGTCTTTGTCCCCTGCTCCTCCTGGAATAAGGAGGGTGAAAGTTTTGGCTCCCTGTTCCTCAGAGAGAGTGAGGAGGGATAGAAGGTCCTTGTCCTCTGCTCCCCAGTGAGAGAGGACGGAGCTGTAAGTCTTCCCCATGGCGAGGCAAGCGTGCTCACTTTTGGCCGGCTGACCTAGAGACCACCACGATCGGAGCCCTATTGATGGGTATGCACCATCTAGAAAGCCTTGGGCAAATGGAGGATATGATGGGCTGCAGAAGGAGAGCTGATGCAGAATGCCCTGGAATAAAGTATGTTCAAAGATACCTCTGCCTCTGGTGTCAGTTCCTGGGCAGGAGGGATATATTTGTGCAGTGATGGGGGCTGACACCTACACTCCGTGGGTTCCATCACTGCTGGAGGCGCTGACACCAACCCTGAAGAACCCAGATATCTGTGCAAGCCAGTCCTGTTCCTGTTTCCTTACCATCTGGCAGACCACTCAGACCTTTTGCAAACCTACAGGTAGAGCACCATACACACGTGGTAATACGCCTACTCCCAAATGCTGGTCCCTAAGTGAGGTTGGGGGGGGGGGGTGGAAACTGTGTTACACATACATAAATATATATATATATGGAAGAAAATAGCAATAAAAAACTGGAAAATGTATTAATTAAGCAAGGAAGGCTAGGTGACTGAACAGATTAAAACAAACACAATGATGCCAATGAACACAATATATGACAATAAAAAACAAGAGTACTCGTGAAAATAAAAAAGAAGGGAAATGTGACCAAAAAATATCCAATAGCGCAAATGTAGGAGGCAGAGAGATGTGGGAGGAATTGTCACTCGATGGGTAGCAAATGACTGGAGCAACAAATGGGAAGAGGTAATTGACCCGCCAGATGATAGATTGCGGATGCAAACGTGGAAAAATCAGGCTGATATTGACCGCTATAGATGGAGATGGGGGGTAAGCAAATAGCATAGGTGTGGCAGGACGGCCTGTAGCCGAGGTCAGGGAACAGTCCACACGTATAGTTTCAGGATAAATAAAAACGTTCAGTGGCTTTATTTCTCCACAGTAACATAACATGCGGGTACACTGTCCCTTTAACAAAATAAATTCTGCTCCACTTTGGGAGAAAAACTGACTAATAACACAGCAGACCTATCTAGCAGGCTGGCTGGCTAAACCAGAACCAAACCATATGGGTACTTTAAGCAGTCAGTAAACAAATGAATAATCCTTACTTTAGTTGAAGTAGTCTTTGGTGAAAATCCCTCTGGCTAAGGGCTCACGCAGCAGTGTGCTTCTCTCTCTCTCTCTCTCTCTCTCTGGCAGCTACTGCCAGTCACATGATCCTTTATCTACCTTGCTGGCTCTCAGGTGTCAGCTAAAGAGTTCTGATTTCCTAACTTCCACCTGAGTTAACCCTTATGAGTGCTGGATGAAGCACTCAGACATATGTCTCCCAGGCGTAACTGATAGGAGTTGACTTCACTCTGTCACAATAGGCAAGGGATTTAAGGAATGGTCTCACCAAAGGATGTAACCACGATGACCACAGGGGTCTCCGTGTCCCTCCGTCAGCACACCAACGAAATCACGCTGGAGATGAACATGTGATGCTGATCCAGGTAACACTGGAGACGCTGTTCCACTTCCACTTTCTGGATTCCCCCCTCTCACAAGACAGCTGTATTCGTTCAAGTTGAATATTCACTCGTGTCTCTGCTTGATGTCAGACTCAGACAGACAGATAGACAGACAGACAAATGCAGCCTTCCACTTTGTTCCGCCAATATAACTGAAATAGTTGCTCTCACTCCTCACATGCGATTAGGCACTCCTCTCACAGTCAGCTGTCGGACATTGATGACGTGAACCTACGCCGTTTCGTCAGCTGTTGCGACAAATTCTTCAAGGGTGAATTCTAGAGGATAAGTGGGGAACCTTTATAGGGTTCACTTAAACCTGAAAGGTTAATTAGTAGGAAGACAAATATGATGTCTCTTAAAGAGAAATACATACAGAAAATGACCATCAATGACATTAGGATAAGGCCAATATATAGCACAAAAAATCTAAGGTGATTGGAATAGGGCTGCAATATAAAACATATATAATAAGGCAAGTCAAATTAAGAAAAAAGATATTATTAAATGTTACATACCAATAATCACAAAATAAATAAATATAAAATAACTATGAAACACACACACACACACACACTTATCTGGGATCTGTGGAAGATTAACCTATTGTCTTCCTGTTTACTTACCCCTGCTAGTATACCCAGTACTTCCCTTTCCTTCTGGTTCTAACTGCACACACTTTAACCAACCAGCACTTGAAAACAACCACACATATCAGTCAGTACACGCAAGGTTGGGGCATGCCCTTAGCAGAATAGGAAGCCACCCATGCCAGGTTTCTGAAGTATTGGCAACTCCGGGATAGGTGGGAAAAGTTATTCCCACAGAGAGATTGGCTGCTCTTGTTAGGTATAGGGTTCTGAACCCTATAAGAATTCCCGCAGTCCATCAGGAAACAGATTCATCTTAAGGTTCATCAAGCTTCATAAGTTTCATAAAGATTCCAAGTGCCATTACAGCAGCGGCAGATTTGAGAATGGACCAAGGATTTCGCGAGCAATTCCCGCTCCTGGGAAATTACTCCTACAACTTTATTTTACAAGATTTCGTTCTGGAAACAAATTATTTTGTTTGCCCCCGTCCCAGTAAGTGTATTTTGACTGTAATTGTGGAACATTGTGGGTATGTCTTTTCATGAAATAAATTACAATTTATTTGACCTCCTGGCTTTGCTCAATCATATGATCCCAGTATAAATGTGTTGATAAACCTGGTCTCCCGTGACACCCAAGTCATTGAGTCAGATCGAGGTTCACAATTTATCTAAAAGTTGTGGCGGGCCTTCTGCAAACAACAAGGGATCTCCCTTCACTTTTCTTCCGGCTATCATCCTCGGACTAAGGGTCAGACGGAACGGATGAATCAATCACTGGAACAGTTCATCCGCTGCTTCATTTCCGATACCCAGGACAACTGGATAGATCCCTTGCCGTGGGCCGAATTCTCTCATAACAATTTGCATAATGAGTCGACTCAGGACTCACCATTCCTTTCTAACTTCGGCTTCCACCACTCAGCTCTTCCTACTGCAGGACCTGGATCTATGGTACCAGCTGCGGACAAAAGGATACTGCATGTTCAGGAGTCATGGAGAAAGATTCAGGAGAATCTCAGAAAGGCAGTCTCCATTCAGAAGCAGGCCGACCGGCATCGCGGTGAAGCACCTACCTACAATTCAGGGCAAAAGGTATGCCCGGCAGAAGGTTCCTACAGCAAAATTGGCACCTCGATTTATTGGCCCATTTCCTGTCATCGAGAAGGTCAATCTGGTGGCCTACCGGCTACGGTTGCCAGCTTCCATGAGGATTCCTTCTGTCTTCCACACCTCTCTCCTCAAGTCCTTCATCCTGGATTCCCAGTTCCCTGCTTCGACGCCTCCTCCTGAGCCTCTCCTGGTTGAAGGTCAGCAGGAATTCGTGGTCCAGACTATTCTGGACTCCAGGATCACCAGAGGGAAGCTGCAGTACCTGGTCCATTGGAGGGGCTTCGGTCTCGAGGAGCGTTTGTGGATTCCAATGGACCAACGCCATGCTCCAAGGCTCGTTCGGGCCTTTCACCACAAGTTTCCCTCCAAGCAATTCCTGGGACACCTGGTCATCCCTGAAGTGTGGGGGTACGGTGAGGATTGGACCTCAGTCCCGCCCCGTGACACGTTGGGTGACACATCGTGCAAGCGCCGCAGTACGCCTACCAGGACCAGGCTTGACTCCGCCCTCACGGTCCATGACGCAACAGAGGAAATCACTGTTCCCACTTTACGTCGGCGCCGCAATACCAGGGGCACTCGAGGGGTTAGAGCTGCCAATTACTCCACAGCTGTAATACACTCCACCCCTGCCTATCAGTACACAGCCTACCTGTAATTATGCGTGACTCACAGCCTGGAGCCTTCCCATTGGCTCCCTGCTCCTTATATGCTCAGCCAGCCCTGAGGCAAATTGGCTGAGCATAAATCCAGTGTTTATTTTGTGTGCTTCCCGCAAGAATCCTGTTGTTACTTTGCATTCTGCCTTGTCTTTGTTTACCTCTGACCTCAGCTTGTACCTGGACCTCTACCTTCTCTGATGCCTGAACCTCGGCTAGGCACAACGACCATCCAACTTCTATCCTAGACCACGACTATTCTGACCTCTCCTACCCTGACCCAGCTACATGACTACGACTCTGCAATCCGGACGCGATTGCATGGTTGTTGGTCAGTGTTCTATAACATCCCCACCTCAGCCCTGCGGTCCTATCCTGTTTGTGATGAGCACCGTTACAAAAATAAGGCGAGCGGGGGACTGTACCATATGAGAAGAGAACTAAATAGAGCAGTTCAGTTGGTAGCAAGTCATAAGTCACATTGATAAGCCCTTCAATGGTCCTACTCACATTCTGGAGAAGTAAATAAACAGTATCAAAATATGTGGCACTCTGTAGTTCAAGGTAGGTGATGTTGTGGGTGGTTCCGATGTGCTCAGGAAGACAGAGACACAACAATAGTGAAGACAGAAAATGAACTGTTTACTGTACCAAAAAAACCTCCAAATTCATGACTTACATTAGTGAGAATAAAAACAGGCATGTAATGCAAAAGTGTAGTCCAGGGAGCCGGGTGGGCTGCAGTCTCACCACCAGCTCTGTGAGCACCAGTTGCGTCCGTACGTCCCTTTCCGTCACTTCTGGTTTTCGGTTTCAGCTGTTAAGAGGAAAGGGGGAACTGCTGTTGTTTCTCTCCACGTCCTTTGCAATCACCGACAGGCTCCAAAACTTTACGCATTTTGCGAGAACCACTTCATCAGGAGTATTCATCTCCACCCACAAGCTGTAAATACCCTTAATCTAATTAGAACCTCCCATCTTGCACTGTGATCTAGCGGAGAATAGGATGCAAAGTATGGGGGCACGAGCACTGAAATGTTTACACAATATATGCTCAAAATCCAATGTGAAACATCATATTATACACAAATATTACATTTAATACATCAAATAATAAATGGAAGAGATTAACTAAAAAGACCATAGTCTATAAATATGCAATGATAACACCATAAAATAAACAATTATGCTCATTATAATAAATGAATAATCCTATAGTATGACTATAACTCTTGATAGCTTACTAATCTAAATCTACCTAGTTGTTTTAAATCAAAAATAAAAATGGACAGTTGCATAGGAGACGTAGAATACATTATTTATTTTTCCTTGATTTCTTCATAGAAACATGTAAAAATGGAAACGGAGATCAAATCAATCAAATGAACAAATACAAACTGACATGTCACAGTGGATAGTAGTAGCCAATATGTCTAGTCATATAAAAGTATTGGAAGGCAAAGAATAAGCCAAATAGATCTTGAAACCAAGATGTAAACATATTTAAATATGTTCTGGTTTAAGCATGATATTCTTAATTAAATGAATTACCGAAAACCAATTAAAGGTATTTCATGAGTTGATACAATATAACTACTGTATAGTATAGTGTACATGCTTAAAAACAGAAAGGGAAACTCAATGTCATACACGGAGTCCAAAATTAGTATACTTGGAAGCAGCCTAGTAAAACATTGGGGAATGGACTGTGGAACTCGATGATGTATCCATATTGTTACCCTTGCGGATAAGACGCAAATCCTAGCTGACAATGGATTAGGAAAGGAACACTCCCAAATCTATATCCACATTGAGCCCTAGGGGAACCGGAGTATTAAGTTGGTGGATCCAAAAAGTTTCCCTCTTCGTAAGAGAAAGTTGGCGTCGCACCACCCGAACAAAGGCAAAGTAGAGAAGGTAACTCCAAAATTACGTTTAATTGACCATAAAAACGAGGCAAAAATGGCCCAACATGTTTCGCGCTGCAAGCGCTTTATCAAGGTCCCTATGTGTGTAACCCTCAGCTCAGAGTATTTAAGTGTAACGCGAACCCGGAAGTGAATTGGTCACGCCCTGTCAGAGCAAGCTAAACCAAATCAGCCACCGGTTCTGACGTCCACACAGTTAATTTCAAACAGTCACAAACACTTTACAAGACAAACAAATTGCAAATAGTTACAGAATCACAATAACATAAGAAGCGAATACATTTGTTGCATACTGTTCTGTCTCATTTGCAATAGTCTGTCACTAACAAATAAAAAGGTATAAAAACAAATCATTAAGCTAAAGAATTATAGCCTCATGCACATGACATGATTGGAGATATTTGTCAGAACAACCCCAAGAACATTTATATGCAAAAAAAGGGCTCTGGTTGGATTTGTGATTTAGATAAATCAATCACCTTAACCCTCATGCATCCTATTAAGCCTACAACCGACCCAAAAGCAAAGAATGTCTATATGCATGATTCATGACATCTCAGACCACATAAGGATATAAAAACAAAATGATTTGTAATCACAAAAAAACATGCAATTCATCAAGACTATGCATAGACAATATAAAAATAGAATGAATATTAGAACTTTTCACCCATTTTGTAAGATCAAATAAACTGTATAAACAAATTAATTTTAACATTGCATACATTCTAATGCTGACAAAGGTGAAATCTAATCTCTCAAAAAAAAAAACAACCCACATATATGGTTGATTACCAATTCAGCCAGAGAAAGAAATATAAAAGAACTAATTTGTTTAAGAAAGTCTTCATATCTTGCATTGATATTTATAATCCATTTCTATCATGCTCTGTGCCCACAATCCCACAAGGAAAATGGGTCTGGAAGCGACTGCGTGTACCGGAGGTGTATTTTTACATGTGAGTAACTTGTTACTCTTATTTTAAATTAATAAATTGCATTTTTATACTTTCCCTGCGGCTATCTGTCAACCTTATTGGGTCTATCATGAGGACGCCGGGTGTTGGTGAATACACTATACACAGAGAAATAACAGGACAACTCTATAGTTGAGGTGTATATACTATACACAGAAGAGAATAAACAGGACAACTCTATAGCTGAAGGAAGGAGACACTCCAGTGTACAAAGAACCTACTTTGTGAGTTAGTCTCACACATGGCCGGGTGAGTACAGCAAAAAAATAAAAAAATATTACACTCCCACCACCGTAAGTTATTTTTCATTTGATTTAATTGGTGCAAAACTGTCACTGATCATTGTTTATTTGTATTCTTTTCTCTTGAGCTCCCCGTATTCTATTTCCTTATTTCAACATCTTTGTACAGTATAATACATGTTTCATGGCTCTACACCCCTGTTCATGTCCTATGGAAGTGTAGAGATGTCACATCACATGTAGCTAGTATCATTCCTTCCTCCCATTTGTAATTATCCAACGCAATTAATACACCAGTAGCATCTTTTAAGTATGATTTCTGGGACTTAACGTATTTGTGTACTAGGTAAACATCAATCTACTCAGATTGGAGGTTAGGGAGTTTATATTATTGTACTTCCAGGAGGATTTGTCAAATTTTTATGGATCTTAGGTATGAAATAGAATATTGTGAGATTCGGCTTCTCCTTTAATAGATATGTAAATTATTTTTCCTTTAAGATCCTTTAAGATATCTTTTCATGTTATGAGTAGCTCTCGTAACACATTAGAGAATTGATTTGTAGGGTCACTTTTCAATTGGATATATGTATCTGTATTCCCCAGAATTCTGTTAGACTCTCCCACCCCCACTTCTCTTTACCATACCCACCCCTACTACTTTCTCATTTCCACACCTGCCCCAACTTTGGTCAGACCTGCCCCTACTTCTTGCTCTCTCTCTGTCAGACCCACCACCACTCCTCTCTGCCAGACTGTCAACCACCCTTCTCTCTGCCAAACCTGGCCTACTCCTCGCTGTCAGAACTTCATCCTCCTCTCTCTGGCCGAGCAGACAGCACACTGCTCTATCTGTACGACCCATCCCAATCCACCTTTTGCCTGATCCACCCCCCTTGTACTCTGCCAGACCTACCCCAAATGTTCTCTCTTCAAGACTCAGTCCCACTCCTCTCTCTGTCAGACCCGCCCCCACTCTTCTCTGCAAGACAAGCCCCCACTTTGTTCTGTAAGACCCACCCAATTCTCGCTCTGTGCCAGACCTGTCCTCACTCCTCTGCTAGAGCTACCCCCACTCCTTTCTCTATATTCCAGAACTTAATTCACAACTCTCTCTGGAGACCCACCCCCTCCTCTCTTTGAAAGACACACCCCAACTCAGCTCTCTACAGTCAGCATATATAAATATCATGGTAATAAATAATGCTACGTATCGAGTTACCAACCATTTTTATTAGCACGACATTACTATGCTACCAGTATGTTGCCCAACACTAATCTGAAAAAGCAAATGTATCACCTGTATAAATTTAGTACCTGTATGAATCCTCTGATGTGTGAGCGAGTTGCAATTATGAGAAAAGCTTTTCCCACACTGTGAAAGGTTTCTGCTCTGTATGAATCTTCTGGTGATAAAGGAGATTGTTCATAATACTGAATGGTTTCCCACTCTGTACATGTGAACGGTTTCTCCCCGTGTGAATCCTCTTATGTGTGAGCAGGTTGCTGTTCTGTAAAAAGCTTTTTCCACACTCTGTGCATGTGAAAGGTTTCTCCCCTGTATGAATCCTCTGGTGATCGAGCAGGTACCTCTTAGTGCTGAACGGTTTCCCACACTCAGCACATGTGAAAAGTTTCTCCCCTGTATGAATCCTCTGGTGATCGAGAAGGCACCTCTTACTACTCAACTGTTTCCCACACTCAGCACATGTTAAAAGGTTCTCCCCTGTATGAATCCTCTGGTGATCGAGAAGGCACCTCTTAGTAGTGAACAGCTTCCCACACTCAGCACATGTGAATAGTTTCTTCCCTGTATGAATACTCTTGTGATCGAGAAGGCACCTCTTAGTACTGAACTGTTTCCCACACTCTGTACAATAAAAAGGTTTGTCTCCTGTGTGAATACTCTGGTGTGAAAGGAGATTCCCCTTCAGTGAAAAGCTTTTGCCACACTCTGTACATGTGAACGGTCTCTCCCCTGTGTGAATCATCTCATGTATGAGGAACTTGCTTTTCCATGAAAAGCTTTTTCCACACTCTGTACATGTGAAAGATTTCTTCCCTGTGTGAATCTTCTGGTGATAAAGCAGATTGTTCTTAATACTGAATTGTTTCCCAAACTCTGTACATGAGACCGGTTTCTCCCCTTTGTGAATCCTCTCATGTGTGAGGAGATTGCTCTTCTGTGAAAAGCTTTTTCCTTACTCTGCATGTGAAAGGTTTCTCCCCTGTGTGAATCCTCTGGTGATTGAGAAGGTACCTCTTCCTACTGAACTGTTTCCCACACTCTGTACAATTAAAAGGGCTGTCCGCTGTGTGAATACTCTGGTGTGAAAGGAGACTTCCCTTCAGTGAAAAGTTTTTTCCACACTTTGCACATGTGAAAGGTTTCTTCCCTGAATGAATCCTCTCATGTGCAAGGAGGTTGCTCTCAAGTGAAAAGCTTTTTGCGCACACTGTACATGTGAACGGTTTCTTCCCTGTGTGAATCCTCTCATGTGCGAGGAAGTGGCTTTTCCTTGAAAAGCTTTTTCCACACTCTGTGCATGTGAAAGGTTTCTTCCCTGTATGAATCTTCTGGTGATAAAGCAGTTTGCTCGTAATACTGAATTGTTCCCCATACTCTGTACATGTGAACGATTTCTCCCCTATGTGAATCTTCTCATGTGTGAGGAGGTTGCTCTTATGTGAAAAGCTTTTTCCACACTCTGTACATGTGAACGGTTTCTCCCCTGTGTGAATCCTCACATGTGTGAGGAGGTTGCTCTTCCATGAAAAGCTTTTTCCACACTCTGTACAATTAAAAGGTTTGTCCGCTGTGTGAATACTCTGGTGTGAAAGGAGACTACTCTTCAGTGAAAAGTTTTTTCCACACACTGTACATGTGAACGGTTTCACCCCTTTATGAATCCTCTCATGTGCGAGGAGGTTGCTCTTATGTGAAAAGCTTTTTCCGCACTCTGTACATGTGAATGGTTTCACCCCTGTATGAATCCTCTGGTGATCGAGAAGGTGCCTCTTAGTACTGAACTGTTTCTCACACTTTGTACAATTAAAAGGGTTGTCCGCTGTGTGAATACTCTGGTGTGAAAGGAGACGCCTCTTCAGTGAAAAGTTTTTTCCACACTCTGTACATGTGAACGGTTTCTCCCCTGTGTGAATCCTCTCATGTATGAGGCAGTGGCTTTTCCATGAAAAGCTTTTTCCACACTCTGTGCATGTGAAAGGTTTCTTCCCTGTATGAATCTTCTGGTGATAAAGCAGTTTGCTCGTAATACTGAATTGTTTCCCATACTCTGTACATGTGAACGATTTCTCCCCTATGTGAATCTTCTCATGTGTGAGGAGGTTGCTCTTATGTGAAAAGCTTTTTCCACACACTGTACATGTGAACGGTTTCACCCCTGTATGAATCCTCTCATGTGCGAGGAGGTTGCTCTTATGTGAAAAGCTTTTTCCGCACTCTGTACATGTGAATGGTTTCACCCCTGTATGAATCTTCTGGTGATAAAGCAGTTTGCTCGTAATACTGAATTGTTTCCCATACTCTGTACATGTGAACGATTTCTCCCCTATGTGAATCTTCTCATGTGTGAGGAGGTTGCTCTTCTGTGAAAAGCTTTTTCCACACTCTGTACATTTGAACGGTTTCTCACCTGTGTGAATCCTCTCATGTGTGAGGAGGTTGCTCTTCCATTGTAAAGCTCAGTTTGCACACCTCTGTGCCACCCTGTGATGGTTGATTTCACCCCTCCCTCGAGCAGAATCCCTCTGGGATCGAGAGAGCTAAGGCCGTCCGTGCTTAAATACGGAACGTTCCTCACACACTCTGTGACAATAAAGAGGTTTGTCGCTGCTCGTGAAATACTCTGCATGTTGAAGACGACTTCCCCTCAGTGAAAAGCATGTTTTTACACATCATCTTGCTCATGTGAATGGTTTCACCCCTGTATGAATCCTCTGGTGATCGAGAAGGCACCTCTTAATACGGAACCGTTTCCCACACTCTGTACAATTAAAAGGTTTGTCTCCTGTGTGAATACTCTGATGTGAAAGGAGATTCCCCTTCAGTGAAAAGCTTTTTCCACAGTCTGTTCCAATCCGGTGGACTACCGGCTACAGTGCCAGCTGACAGGAGGATCCTTCAGTCTTCCACACCTGTCTCATCAAGCCATTCGTCCTGGATTCCCATGTTCATGCTTCGACGCCTCCTCTGAGTTTCCTGGTTGAAAGGTCAGCAGGAATTGAGGTACAGACCATTCTGGACCCAGGACAAAGAGGGAGCTGCAGAAAGAAAAACTGGTCCATTGGAGGGGCTTCGTCCCGAGGAGAGGTTGGGATTCCTAAGGACCCCAAACTCCAGCTCCAAGGCTCCATTCGGGCCTTTCACCATAAGATTCCCTCCAACAATCCCTGGGATGCCCGGTCACCTCTGAAGGGGGGTACTGCGAGGATTGGACGCGGTCGCCCGCCGCAAGAACCTCGGTGACACCTGTGCAAGCGCCGCAGCAGGTAAGTATCTCCAGGACCAGACTTCTTAAACTCCGCCCCCCCCCACGCCCCCGTGACGGCAACGGAGATGTCACTTTCCCACTGTACGTTGGTTTCGCATACCAGGACACTCAAGGGTTAAAGCTGCCAAGTACTCACAGCTGTGATACACACCACCCTGGCTGTCCGTACACAGCCTCCTACTACTATAATTATGCGACTCACAGCCTGAGGGGCCTTCCCAGGCTCCGCTCCTTATATGCTCAGCAGCCCTGAGGCAAATTGGGCTGAGCTAAACCCAGTGTGATGTTTCGTGTGCTTCCTCAGAAACATGTTGTTGCTTTGCATTCGCCTTGCTGTGTTTACTCTGACCTCAGCTTGTTTGTACCTGGGCCTCTACCTTCTATGACACCTACTCAGATACGCCCACAACGGACCATCCAATCTATCCGAGACCAAGAGAGTACCACGAATATTCTGACCTCGCCTACCCGGCCCAGCTACACGACTACACACTTCTGCAATTCAGGACGCGATGCAGGTTGTGTCAGTTGTTTCTCTAATATCCACCTCAGCCTGCGGTGGCTTCTGTTTGTTAGTGTGGGTGGTTCCAATGTGCTCAAAAGAAGAGAGTGACAGGCATTAGTGTAGTCAGGAAAATGAACTGTTTTAAAAATGTTACTGTACAAAAAACCCTCCACATTCATGATACTTAGTGAGATAAAAAACAGGCTGTAATGATAAATGGAGTCCCGGGGAGCCGGGTGAAGGCTGCCAGTCTCACACCAGCTATGTGAGCACCAGTTGCGTCGTTACGTCCATTTCATCATTTGGTGGTTTTCGTTTCAGCTGTTAAGAGGAAAGGGGGGAACGCTGTTGTTTCTCTCACGTCCTTTGCAATCACCGACAGGCTCCAAAAACTTTACGCATTTGCGAGGAGAGAACTACTTCATCAGGAAGTAATGATCTCAACACCAATAGGATAAATAACCTTCCTATCTAATTAGAACCTCCCATCTTGCACTGTGATCTAGCAGCGATAGGACGCAAGTATGGGGAAAGAGCATTTGAAATGTTACACAATAATGTATGCTCAAATCCAATGTGAAAACTCATATATACACAAATATTACATTTAAACATCAATAAATTAAATGGAAGAAAGAATTAAGAGATTAACTAAAAGACCCTATAGTCTATACAAAATGCACCGATAACACCATAAAAATAAACGTGCATGTCTCATTATAATAAATTAATTATCCTAGGGTATGACTAACTCTTGATTAGTTACTTAATCTAAATCTTACCACATTTGTTTACATCAAAAATAAATAGACAGTTAATGTGCATAGGAGACGTCGAATACACAATTTATTTTTCCTTATTTTCTCCATGAAACATGTAAAAATGACATAAAGAGATAAATCAAAAAAATTAAAACAAATACAAATGGACGTCACTAGTTCAATAGGATATAATTATGTGTGTATAGATGTATATATATATCTATTGGGCGAAACAAGAAGAAGAAAGCGCCATTGCTGATACCAGTGGAAATTGGTAACAACATTTTAATAAAAATCACAAGCAAATGCACATCACAATTTGTCCACTGCCAAGGAAGCATGTATGGTAAACCCATCGCCAAAATGTAGCTGCCTCGCCGAATGTTTGTTCAGTTACATCAGACCTCACTGCTACAGTGATCACAATTCAGATGTCCCTCCGGAGAATTCAGGTTATATAGTCTGTTGTTCCAGCGTGTGTTAGATGCTGTGTGTGGCTCAGGGAGTGTCAGCCCTCTCATGGCAGCAGATGCAACGTTCCCGAAGACCCACACAGCATATAACACCAACTGCTGAACAACGAATGTATACCTGAATTTCCAGAGCGAATCTGATTTGAGCACTGGTTAGCAGTGAGGTCTGATGTACTGAAGCAAACATTCGGCGAGCCGCTTACATGTTGGCGAATGGGTTTACCAACAATGCTTACTTGCATTGGACCAATTATGAGTTGTGCATTTGTCTTGCCGATTTTTTATAAAATGTTGTTACAAGATTTTACACTGGATCAGGGTGCTGTTTCTCTTGTTTCTCCATAGAATTTGATGGGAGGTTGATGACCCCATAAGAAGAGAAGAAGCAGCCCGGACGTTGTGTATGTAATTCTCCATCACAAAAATCATCAACATTTTTGGGGAAACACATATTTTTATTAGTTTAGTTTATTTTGTACTACGTTTTTTGATTATTTTTTTTTTTGATTATTTTTTTTTGATTATACACATTTTACCCAATCATATTGCATTTTGAAAATCATTGTTTAGTGTTTTTTGCAACCAATAGTTAATTTTATTTAGGGTGTATTTTTTAACACACAATATATATACATATTTTTTTAAATTATTTTGTATATTTTTTACACACTCACCATCCCAACATTTAAGATCCACATCATGTGTTCATATTGATTATTAAGAATATTTTCTTACATAATTGGTCTTTATACAGGTCATCTGTGCAGTCAAATACTTCTTCTGTGGGCGGCTTCTGTTTGTCTGTCAAGGAAGTTACTGTAAAGATAGTACACATCCGGCGCTGCTAATCATGTCAAGATAATAATACTATATATGATATATACTATATATTATATTAACGAAAACATACGCCCATAGCCAGCCGGTCCTCCATAGCATAATACTGTATTTTAATAATAAAAATATGCGTGCAGATAGATCACGGACACTTACATTGTGCAAAATAAAAATAAGCCGTGATTATAAAGCTTTCATTAACTCACCGAAGTGGAGCTCCGTAGATCAAATAACATGTGGATGTCCAACAACCACTCCTGATGTGAGCTAGATTGGACTTTTTTATCATACAACTCTCATTCTGAGTAGTTAGTCAATCGTTCGCCACTGGAGCACGGTACGTTTCATCACGTTTGAAACATCGATGCAGGAAGTCTGATGCTCTGTGTAAGTATCCTGTGGTAATTGGTGGTCACACACTTCGCGTGGATTTACAGCAAGGGGAGAGACTGGGTGCGCGCGCACCCTCCTGGTAACCCACGGCAGGAGTGGTATGGTTGGACATCACACATGTTATTTATCTACGGAGGCTCATCGGCGTGATATAAAGACTTTATATCCGTCTTATTTTATCTTTGCAGAATGTAGTGTCCGTGATCTATTCTGCAGCATATTTTTATTATTAAAATACAGTATTACGTATGAGGGCCCGTGTCTTCTTTCGTTCTACAGATCAAGAGGAAGGTGTTTTTTCCTGAGGACTGGCAGCGACCCCAGAGCTTGTATAGACTTTGTTTTCATCTCATTTGTTCACCACCATCTTTTTGGCTTTTTTCCCCTTCTCTTCCCTACCGCCCCCCCCCCCCTTTCCTATCCCCTCCCCCCTTCCTTTCCCCTCCCCCCTTGTTTGAGTTGGAATGTTTTATGTTTTATCATAGCAGTAATAAGGATTTTGTTCACTCAGGAACTAGTGTATCCCTCCGGTATAACATCATGGTGCAAGCTGTCACCATTGTTGTCTGGGTAGTTTCCAGCTAGTGCAGCAGTTTTTTTCTCTTTTTTGAATATTTATATATATAGATAATATGGAGATATGTAGATATATATAGATAGAATACCCAGCACCAGTGACCACACAACAGTGCGCATAGTGGATAAGTAGTAGCCAATAGTCTCGTCATACAAAAAGCTGTTAAAAGGCATAGAATAAGCCTAAGGCTTTTTAAACTGGTTTCAATCCTACCTATCAGGTAGATCCCAACATGTGTCCATCCTAGGCTCTAACTCGCAAACCCTCTGGAATCACCTGTGGTATCCCACAAGGCGGTTCTGGGGCCCCTGTCTTCTCAGTGGTCATCAATGGATTTCCCACAGCTTGTAAGAAGCTTCAATACACATGTATGCAGATGACACAATCAATATGACACAGAGCTATAGCCTCTCCGACCTTCAAACACCTACTTCAATCTGAAGTTTTGAGACTCGAAAACTGGATATCTAAAAAAAACGCACTGTTTCTAAACACTGATAAGACTATAACATGGGTATTTGGGAAACAAGACTACATTTTAAAGCTGCCAGTGACTGAGTCCAGATACAGAACCATCGCTTAACAACACACCCAAACGTACCGTAATAGTTTTAAATACCTGGGCATATGGTTTGACTCCCACTTAACATTCGGAAAGCATCATTGATACCGGACATCAAAAAACCTATGACAAACTAGGTGTACTTTACAGGAACAATCCTCCCTAACGGCCGCTGGTCAGAAAGCGTATCCGCACAGCGATGCTAATGTCAATTATTGAATATGGAGACTAGTATATGGCTCGGTCACCCCAAACCCACCCTAGCAAAATTGACACCCTCTACATTCACTTTGAGTTTTGTTCTCCATGCAACTACAACACTCACACTGCATTCATGCCAAGAACTAGATTGGTCATCACTCGAGTCTAGACGCAAAGTTCACCTATCTGTCTTGCTTCAACATACTTTCCGGGAAGCTACCCATCATATGAACAAGCTCTCACCCCTACACATGCAGCACTTTATCTTGAGATCAGACTCCAAAGACTGTCAGGGTCCCAAGGCTCAAACAAAGATTCGTCCGCTTCCTCCTCTTACCGTGCACCCCACAAACTGGGAACAACCTACCTGAGACTCTCACAAGTCCACACCACCAGTTAGTTCTTTCAAAACTAAGGCTGTCTCACATTTTAATCTGGTACTGTAACTGTTTCATAAGCTATAATATACGTCTTCTCTAAATGTGCAATGCAATGTATTGTATATAATGTATACCCTGTTCATTTATATAACTGTAGTTGTAACAAATCTATATTTTAACTCTATGCCCAGGACATACTTGAAAACAAGAGGTAAATCTTATGTATTACTTCCTTGTTTAAAACATTTTATAAATAAATAAAAAATAAATAAATAATAGATCTTGAAAACCGAGATGTAAACATATTAAATGTGTTCTGGTTAAGCATGATATTCTTTTTTTTTTCCACCCAAATATGTTTTATGTTTTTTTAGAGGGTAGGGTACATCAATCAAAACACAACAAGATGGTACAGAAGCGTTGGGTATTTTGAACCAAATGACTTATTAGAGCTTCGCGTAACCTGTTAGGATCCAAGAGAATCGTCCACCTCTCCGTCCGGATGGGGTGTGTCATGTCGATGTGCACCCGCTTCTCTCCATTTCAAGAGGAGGTAGTAGGATAGTTAAAAGGGATGAGAGAGGAAAAAAGAGGGCCAGCGAGAGAGGGGGATGAGGGGATATTTTCCCTTGATGGTGGGTACAATTTAGTTTTGGTTGCAGCCTCACAGATATCATTACAAAAAAAGTGATCAAGAGGTGATCACCAAAAGTTCCCATTATATTGCACTCAGCCTAAAATCCTTCATGATTCAACAAGTAGGTGTCCCAGAGTGCATTGCATTGTAGTGCAAAACACAGGAGGTAAGTACAATGAAAAAATGAAAACAATCCAATTTTATTTAAAACTCTATCAAAAAAAAAAAAAAAAAAAAACACTCTAATAAAATATTAAAAAATCTTGCCTCTATTGTAACACAGGGTCGGCGTTTACTACATTAGTGTCCAATAGTGCTTGTGTCAGAGACACTAGATACCAAATTGACTCAGGTGCTAGTATAGCAGAGGTTAGTGAACACCCTAATCATGGGTGTACATGTCATCTTGGTTTCCCTATCTGAAACAGAATGTTCATTGAGGTATGATGCTACAACTTTGCAAAGTTCAAGTGCCTTGATGTCTGTGAGTAAAAACACAGAACAACAAGTTATCAGACTGTATGTCAAGAGTGCTGTTAAAGTTATACACTTGTGAATACAGGTAGGAAATGTTACCCGAATGACATGGAGTGTATCAATAATTTTTGCACTCTCATAGTGCCTTCAAATGTATAAGGATCACTGTCTACCACCATGATAGCAGTCATATAAGCAGACATAAACATATGTACAAGGTTGTTCAGACACAAGCATATCTTGAATAGTTATTTAAAGCGGCTCAATGGATAGACGTTAGTTGCGGCTCAGAAACACAGCCAATCCATGGCATCAAACAAGGGGTTAATACCCTCTATGTGTACAAATAACAAGTCCCAGTGCCTCAGTAGATAATAGCTACATATACACAAAGTAGAAAATTAGAGACATAAAACCATTATTCCTCTGCGTCTAAGGTCTGCTTAGCCTTTAGCTTTGTCAGCATGTTGTCAGACACGTGTGGGCAAGTTCCTCCAAACTGGCTGACGTCATCTGTAGTTGCGGCGCCTGACATGCCCGACCGCTGTTTGTGTCGAAAACGCATCTTCTTCAGGGGGGAGGAGTGTCCTGCATTCGCAAGATCTCTACATTTATACCTCTCCTGGGGGTGGGTAAGGGTTACAGCTGATGTGATTCATTCCCCCATTCCGTTTTAGCCTAGAGGAGTTACGTATTGCCTCTTAAAGGTAAGCACCTTATTTTATGCTATTTGTATTTCAATGAATGTGCAGTTCCAGGATAAGTGTTAGCTTGCTTGAAGGGTATATGTGGAGGATGTTAGTAGACATGTATATCGGATATAAATATGGATTGTGTTCTCATAGATGGGTCAACCGAGTCTATTATTGTGGCTGCAAGTATGTTGGTATGTAGGATTGAAAACTGCTAAACGGGCTGCCCATAAGGTCAATACACGCTCTACAATGATTTAACATATTAAGTCTTACTATCAGCATGGTGATCAGAGGGATGAATGGGTGCAATGGGGGTTGATGCAGGCCTATATACAAGCTGAAATAATAGGACCTTCATTCAGCCCCAAAGGGCTCTGAGTATTTAGTATAGAAAGCCATTTGCATTCTATCTGAAGTAAGTGTCTGTTACAATCCACTTTGTGGGGTTCTTCGTATTTTAATGTAACATTAAAATACGAAGGACCCCACAAAGTGGATTGTAAAACAGACATTAATCCATGCAACCCCCATTGCATCCATTGCTCCCTTGATCACCATGTGATAGTAAGACTTACATATGTTAAATCATTAGTAGGGCTGTATGACCTTATGGGCAGCCCATTTAGCAAGTTTTCCATCTACCACTACAAACATCACTTGCAGCCACAATAATATAGACTCTGTGACCATCTATGAGAACCACAACCATATTTATCCTGAATTACAATGTCTAACTACATCCTTCCACATATACTCCTTCAAGCAAGCTAACACTATCCTGGAACTGCACTATTCATTGAAATACAAAAGGCACTAAAAAAGGTGCTATACCTTTAAGAGCCAGATACGTAACTCCTCTAGGCTAAACGGAATGGGGGAATGAATACACATCAGCTGTAACCTTAGCCCCCACCCCCAGGAGAGGGTAAAATGTAGAGATCTTGCGAATGCAGGCACACTCCTCCCCCCTTGAAGAAAGTGCCGGTTTACCGACAGAAAAACGCTGTCGGGCAGTCAGGCGACCGCAACTAAAGATGACGTCAGCCAGTTGGAGGAACTTGCCTCACACAGTGTGCTGAACAAAATGCTGATCAAAGGCCTAAATGCAGACCTTAGACGCAGAGGAATATGTTGTATGGCTCTAAATTTCTACTTATGTATAATTAGCTATTATCTACTGAGGCACTGGGACTTGTGTATTTATACCATCGAGGGTATTAACCCCTTGTTGATGCACAGTGGATTGGTCTGTGTTTCTGGCCGCAACTAACGTGCATCCATTAGAGCCGCTTTAGAACTATTCAAGATAGGCTTGTGTCTGAAACAGACCTTGAGCATACAGAGAACTTGCCTAGACAAGGAGAGACCCCTTTTGAACAGCACTCATAACATAATTGATACAAGTAATTAAAAAGTACAACCTATTAGTGTCTGTGTGTAAAAAGGGAGTACATATAACACTCAACACAATAAAACACGTATTAAACTATTTGTCTCTGAGTCTAAGGCATAGACTAATGAAGGTAGTGTTTGAAGGAATGTAGTGGGACTGGCACCATGTGCAATAAAATCAAACCGAAGAGAGGATTTTAATATAGTGCAATATAGAATGGATGGGGTAGGGTGCCTACAGTGTGGTGTTGTATGTAGAGAAAGGATCTGAAGTGTGTCAAATAACTGAAGTGTGATCACACTACTTTCAAACCACATCTGATTAATATGTGTTTTCTGACAATTGTAGATGGTGAATATATTTGGTAGTTTTGCTAGACCAACATATCAATGCTGAATGTGGCCCGGTTTGAATCGATTTGTCAGAAAAAACAACGAGAGTTAATAATATCCTTCAATACACGCTGGGTGAAATTCAAGTATCACAAAAAGAAAAATAAGGCTATGCGTAGCTAGGGGTGGTGAGGAGAGATTGGGAAACTATAGTATATAATAATACTTATATTGTTTCCCCTGGTCAGTGATTGTTACAATGTTATTATAGCCTCAGATGAGCTCAAAAGAATTTTACTTAATAAATAAAGTTGAGATTAATAGCTGCTTCATGTCCCCTGTGAAGATAGCAGGTTGTTTCGTAGATAGGGAGCTGCTGTCTCTAAAATGATAAAGCCCAATTATAAAGGGGTAACTTCAGCTGCTATAGAATAAAAATCACTCTGTCTGCAGACCTATATATGGTATATATGTTAGTGATTGATTGTACTATACTGGCCGCCCTGTTGGGTTCAGTCCATGTAGATTTTATAAATGGGCTGGCTATATTCACATAGACAAATTATCTCAGTAATCACTATCATCTGGGGCGAATGCGCCCTGTCTGTCGAATAGGTGAATGTGTATTACTCTACATGAGCTGACCAACAGGGGGCGGCCAGTATATACATCAATCACTAAATATACCATATATAGAGGTCTGAGGACAGAGGTGATTTTTTATTCTTATATATATTTCTATATTTTTATTCTATAGGCAGCTGAAGTTAACCCTTTATAGGCTTTATCATTTTAAGACATCAGCTAGCCATCTACGAACACACCTGCTATCTTCACAGGGGACATGAGCAGCTATCATCTCACTATTTATTTATTAAGTAAACTTCTGTTGAGATATCTGAGGCTATATATAACATTGTAACAATCACTGACAGGGGGAAACAATATAAGTATTATTATATACTAATAGTTTCCTCATCTAGCCTCACACACCCCTAGCTACGCAGTAGCCATTATTTTTCTTTTGATAATTGATTTCACCCAGCGTTGTATGAAGGAATTTTTTAACCCTCGTTGGTTTTTCTGACAAATCGATTCAAACCCGGGCCAACATTAGCATTGGAGATTTGGTCTAGCAAAAACTACCAAATATATACACAATCTACATATGTGTCAGAAAAACACATATAATCAGATGTGGTTTGAAAGTAGTGTGATCTACACTTCAGTTATGTGACAACATTTCAGATCTTCATCTACAATACAACACACCCCACATTGACGGCACCCTAACCCCATAACATTCTATATTGCAATAATTAAATACTCTCTTCTGTTTTGATTTTATTGCAACATGGTGCCAGTCACACTCACATTCCTTCAAACACTACCTCATAGTCTATGACTTAGACTCAGAGACAAATAGTTTAATACGTGTTTTAATGTGTTGAGTGTTTATGTACTTACCTATTTTACCCACAGAACCTAATAAAGGTTACTTTTTTTTAATTAATTGTATCAATTATGTTATGAGTGCTTGTTCACAAAGGGGGTACTCTCACTTGTCTAAGGCAAGTTTCTCGAGTGCTAATGATCCTCTTAACCCCTGGCACCTAACCACAGACAGTAGCTAGAGCTCTCTACTTTTCCACCCATTCTCCATTATGAAACAGTACCTTGTACATAGTTTATGTCTGCTTATATGACTTGCTATCTATGGTGGTAGAACAGTGATCCTATATACATTGAAAGGCACTATGAGAGTGCAAAAAATTATTGATACACTCCATGTCATTGAGTAACATTACCTACAGGATTCACAAGTGATAATAACTTTAACAGCACTGCTGACATTCACGTATAACTGTTGCTGTGTTTGTATCAAGACATCAATGCACGCGTGAAAACTGTTGCAAAGTGTAAGCATTCATACACATAACATTCTGTTTCAGATAGGAAACCAAGATTGAAATGTACACCATGATTAGGGTGTTCACTAACCTCTGCATATACAGCATCACTGGAGTCAATTTGGTATCTAGAGTGTTCTTCTGACACAAGCACTATTGGACACTAATGGAGTAAACAGCACACACGGTGTTACATAGAGGCAAGATTTTTATCTTTTATTAGAGTGGTTTTTTTTTGATAAAGCAGTTTAATAAAATTTTATTTTTTCTTTTTCATTGTACTTAACGCCCTTGGTGTTTTGCACTAACAATGAACTCTGGGACACCTACTGTTGAATCATTAGGAATTTATAGGCTGAGTGCAAATATAATGGGAACCTTTTTGGTGATCACACCCTGATCACTTTTTTTGTAAATATACTGTTCTTTCCCACTGCACCACCATCTTAATTAATATACTTATGAACTAAGGTTGAGCAGGGATGACCCCTTTCCCTCCCAGATATCATCCAGATGATCTATTTCTATATTGAGGTCTGCAGTCCACTTAAGCATATAGCTATGATGGACGGGGGCAGGGCACGTGCTAGATCCCATGTTACTGTAGAATCCCGAGATCCAGACCCTTCCGATATGCTTCTTAATGCACATATCTTTTCAAAGTTAGAGGGGTTTTCAAAATTCTAGTAGAAAATGTATTGAGCGTGCTGTCCCTCCAAACCGCCACCCTCTCGCGCTACACGCCGTTTCACCCCGCAGTCCAGTCTCCCGTGATCAGCGGGCCATACTCGGCAAACAAAAACAAAAATAGGAGCGCATGAAAATGAAACCAAAAGAAAGTCAAAAGAATACATATATTTATATCAAAGAAAATAGTTCATCATACAAAATACATATATCAGAAATACATAATAAAAGTCTAAATGACACTAATATAATGCAAAACAGAGCCCTAGCCACGTAGGAGTAAGGGTGTAAACCCCAAGTACACAAGCCCTAGTTGTAACAGGAAGGAAGAGGTTCTAGGAAAGCTAAATGGCACAGAGAGAAAACAAGACCGTAGGCACTTAAAATCTTCTGTGTACTCCTATGATAGGCTGAGCTTCACAGCAACAAAAACAGCCACGTGTCACGGCCGGTTTGTGTGCATATTATTGCATAAATTCTAATGATGACAATGGTGTAATAATAATAATAATAATAAATAATATAGCATGTTCTTGTATAGCGCTGCATATTTTTACCAGCACGCTTTACAGAGACATTTGCAGGCACAGGTCCTCGCCTGTGGAGCTTACAAACTATGTTTTTGGTGCCTGAGCACAGGGAGTAAAGTGACTTGCCCAAGGTCACAAGGAGCCGACACTGGGAATTGAACCAGGTTACCCTGCTCTGCCAGATCAGTGTCTTTACTCAACTGGCCACTCCATCTCCCCGTGTATAGTCTTATCTCTCCAAAAAAAAACACATATATGATTGATTACCAATTCACCAGGGAAAGAAATATAAAGAATAATTGTTAAGAAGTATTAATCTTGCATTTATATTTATAAATCATTTCCATCATGCTCTGTGCCCACAATCCCACAAGGAAACGGGGCTGGAAGCGATCTGATTTACGAGGTGTGTTTTTACATGTAAATTGTTACTCTTATTTTAAATATTAACTGACATTCTATACTTCCTTATTGGATTCATACTGAGGATGCCGGGTGTTGTTGGTGTATATATTCCACAGAGAATGAACAAGACAACCTATAGACTAGGAAGGAAGGACACTCCAGTGTACAAGAACCTACTTGTGAGTTAGTCTCACACATGGCCGGATGAGTCAGCAAAAAAAATAAAAATTTACACACTCCCACATCCTGATGAGTTATTTTCATTTGATTTAATTGGTCTAAAATGTCACGATCATTGTTTATTATATTCTTTTCTCTTGCGCTCCAGTATTCTATTTCCTTATTTCAACATATTTGTATAATACATTTTTCATGGCTCTCACCCCTTTTCATGTCCTATGGAAGTGTAGAGATGTCCAATCACATGTAGCTAGTATCATTCCTTCCCCCCATTTGTAATATCCAACGCAATTAACTACTAGTAGCATTTTTAAGTATGATTTTGGGATTAAGTATTTGTGTAGGTAAACACATGTGTACTCAAAAAGATTGGAGGTTAGGGTTTTACCCGATATTATCGTTCTCCAGGAGGATTGTTAAATTTTTATGGATCTAAGATGAAATAGAATATGATGATTTCGGCTTCTCCTTTACTAGATATGTAAATTATTTTCCCTTAAGATCCTATATCTTTACCTTATGGGTAGCTCTCAAACTCAGAGAATGATTGTGGGTCCCTTTTCAATTTGTATTGTCTGTCCCTCAGAATTCTGTTGATACTTTCCCACTCCCCACTTCTCTTTACCATACCCCACCCCTACTACTTTCTCATTTCCATCCCTGCACCTATTCTTCTTGCTCGTCTCTGTCAGATCAACCACAACTCCTCTCTACCAGACTTGTAACCACCCTTCTCTCTGCCAAACCTGGCTACTCCCACTGTCAGATCTTCATCCTCCTCTCTGGCGAGCAGCCACAGCACACTGCTCGATATGTTACGACCCATCCCAAACACCCTTTTTGACTGATTCACCCCCCTGTTCTCTGCCAGATCCACCCCAACTGTTCTTTCTCAAGACTCGTCACCCTCCTCTCTCTGCCAGATCGCTCCCCCACTCTTCTCTGCAAGACCAGCCTCCACTTTGCTGTCAGACCCACCCAATTTTCGCTCTGTGCCAGACCTGCCATCAATTGTCTGCTAACCTACCCCCACTCCTTTCTCCTATTCCAGAAATTTAATTCACAACTCTCTCTGGCAGATCCACCCCTCCTCTCTCTGAAAGACCTGCCCCTCCTTTACTGTCAGACCATCCCTACTTAGCTGTCTACGTCGGCATATATAAATATCATGGTAATAAATAATGGTAAGTATCGAGTTACCAACCACTTTATTAGCACGACATTACTATGCCGCCAGTATGTTGCCAACACTAATCTGAAAAAGCAATGTATCACCTGTATAAATTAGTACCTGTATGAATCCTGCTGTGTGAGCGAGTTTGCAATTAGAGAAAGCTTTTCCCAAACTCTTTACATGTAAAAGGTTTCTGCTCTGTAGGAATCTTCTGGTGATAAAGGAGATTGTTCTAATACGAATAGTTCCCCACTATGTACATCTGAACAGTTTCTCCCTGTGTGAATCCTCCCATGTGTGAGGAAGTTGTCTTCTTGTGAAAAGCTTTTCTGCACTCTGTGCATGTGAAAGGTTCTCTCCCGTGTATAATCTTCTGGTGACCGAGCAGATACCTTAGAACTGAATTCGTTTCCCACACTCTGTACTACAAAATTAAAAGGTTTGTCCGCTGTTGTGAATACTCTGGTGTGAAAGAACTTTTGCTTCAGTGAAAAGCTTTTTCCACACAATCTGTACATGTGAACGGTTTCTCCCCTGTGTGAATCCTCTCATGTATGAGGAAGTGGCTTTTCTTCACGAAAATCTTCTGTATAAAGCAGATTCTATTAATCTGAATTGCTTTCCACACACTCTGTCATGTGAACGGTTTCTCCCCGTGTGAATCCTCATCATGTGTGAGGAGGTTCTTCTTCTGTGAAAGCTTTTTTCCACACACTGTAAGTGAACAGGTTCTTTCTGTGTGAATCCTTCATGTTTGAGGAGGTTGCTCTTCCTGAAAAGCTTTTTCCCACACTTTGTACATGTAAACGGTTTCTCGCCTGTGTGAATATTCTCATGTGTGAGGAGGATGCTTCTTCGATGAAAAGCTTTTCCACACTCTGTACATGTGAACAGTTCTTTTCTGTGTGAATCCCTCTCAGTGTGAGCAGTTGCTCTTCCATGAAAAGCTTTTTCCACCACTGTACATTGAACGGTTTCTCGCTGTGTGAAATTCTATGGTGTGAGGAGGGTCCTTTTCTGTGAAAAGTTTTTTCCACACACTGTACAGTGGAACGGTTTCTCGCCTGTGTGAATCCTCTCATGTGAGGAGGATGTCTTCGATGAATAGCTTTCCACATCTGTACATGTGAACGGTTTCACCCCTGTATGAATCCTCTCATGTGCGAGGAGGTTGCACTTCTGTGAAAAGCTTTTTCCGCACTCTGTGATGTGAAAGGTTTTCGCCCCGTATGAATCCTCTGGTTGGATCGAGAAGGTACTTCTAGTACTTAATGTTTTCCCACACTCAGCACATGAGAAAGTTTCTTCCCTGTATGAATCCTCTGGGATCGAGAAAGTACCATCTTACTACTGAACTGTTTCCCACACTCTGTACAATTAAAAGGTGGTCGCGCTGTGTGAATACTCTGGTGTGAAAGGAGGATTACCTTCAGTGAAAAAGATCTTTTCCCACCCCTTGTACATGTGAACGGTCTCTCCCCTGTGTGAATCTTCTGTGTGAGGACGGTTTC